>CM071958.1:29672500-29871332 GCA_036784905.1 Acrossocheilus fasciatus
TTTTATGATGGATAACAGGGTTAGAAAGAGGACCAATCACAGCTGTTGGGTTCTGTGCAGACATAAAGAAATCCAAAGGACAAGCCGACGAGACAAGACTTCTCAAACTGAGAAAAGACACAACACTGCCTCTGAACTAAAGCAGACTTCTGTTGAGTCTAGTGCTCAGTAGCTGCACACATCCTCTCAACTCTTCATTCAACACATGCTGCATTCTAGAGAACCGTTACAGCTTCTTCTAGACAACACTAAACAATATACTGCCACCCTGTGATTAAACTCCAAAACACCACAACTTCTAGTCATTACTGAAACTGGATGTTTTTCATGCAACTAACTCTGGATCAAATTTACAGTCAAATGAATGTGATCGTGCCTCGACCCGAGCCTGAGGAGCGCTGCTATATATAACTGCTATGTAAAGTAATGGAGTCTTAGTTTGCTGAAGTTGGTTTAGAGATGCTGTAATGAGCCCCGGATGGAGAGATGGATCAGAGGTCAAAGGTGAACCCAGGAGATCAACAGACCCTAACACGGAGATCTGAGAGTTACTCAGGAGCTGTGCATCTGATAAATCAAAATCTGCCTGGAAACTTAAATACTTTCGTTCTTTTTTATTCAGTAAACATCAACATTATACAGCTTGCATAATTAATAACTTCATACAATAAGAAAAGCCAGAAGGAGAAGCAAAAAAGCGAAAGTGTTATAAGTATTCACATGCATGAGCTCATCCTCAGCGGCTCCACCTACATTTGTTTCAGAGATTTCACTTCGGTTTGTGAGCAGACAGTGTTATTCGTGCCGCATTAGGCAGGTGTTCGTTGCAGACCCTGGCTGAGGTGCTTTATCTATCGCAGGACTGCTGGGATCCTGCTCCAGCAACACCACACTTCTCTCTGCGTGTATATGAGACATATTATATACTTAACTCAGCAAAAAAAAAGTGAGCTCAACATGGCTTGCTTTCATTGCAAACATTTATTACAATTTCTGATGGAAACAACTGTATCTCTCGTAGATGGAACAGCTCATGGAATGATACACGGAAGGACAGTACAGAAAATAAAATGCATTTATGTGCCATTCCACTGCGACTCCATAGAAATAGACCTTGGCATCTCATCCCGTTTTAGATGTTTTACATTGTTATTTGTGTTTATTTAAAAAAAGAAAAAAAAAACACTAATAAAAATTAATAATAATCATGGAACAAGGCATGCATAATGTTTTTTTTTCATCCATGTTATTCAAATTAAGAGCTATTCAAGGACAGCTTTAAAAAATCCATATATGGCATTTATATAAATTACATTTTGTCCATGTCATCGATTAACAGCTGTCCTTAATTCACTCACTCGCACCCTTCTGTTCAAGGCAAGCTCTGCTTTAACAGCTTCAAACATCACCATCTTGTGTGAGTCCAGTTTCCACCACCACCATCATCATCATCATCATCATCATCATGGTACTAGTCATTAGCAGTTAAATATAATAACCGGTGTTTGTGTGAAAGGCATGCTCTGCTCTCGCCCCCACTACCAGACGCTGGTGGCCTGTAATGATACTCACTGAGCTTTACTGCCGCGCCGGTCTTCAAATCCAAATCATATTAAACAAGAAAAACAGCTATTGGTCTATTTCAGTTTACAGTAACTGTGGGAATGAGTTTCTGAATGTGGCAGTACAATTGTTTTAATTTTCTGGGTGAACAAAAACAGATATGCAATTCAACACGGCCACATCAGCGTATTAACAGACAGTCTGGACTTCATCTTAAAGTCTGAGGACTGTGGCCTCACGACAGGAAACGAAACACTGGAGAGAAGTCAAAGCACTTCCTGTTTGCAGTATGTGATGTAAATGACTCAGAAGCGGTGTACACACGCAGAATCATTCACTGATGGACAAAGAAATTAATGGACAAAAAAAAAACATCAAATTACAGAGTAAATAAAACTGAAGTCAATGCGAAGTTTCATTGTTTGGAATTGACCACATTTGCAGAATCACTGCAGGTTTGTCGTTTTGGTAAGAAATAATGTGAGAACCAGTCGATGAACTGAACGATAACAGTCTGTGTGAGTCGAGTCGTCGCTGTGAAGGCGGGATGAGTGTGTGTGGTCCTCTAATCGATGTACTGCGAGAGCCAGCGGAAGCCCTCGCCGTAGCCCTGTCTCTTCAGCACGCTGCACATAAACACCTCCAGGGGTCTCGTGTTCAGCTCTTTGAGGGGAATGTTGCCCTGAAGACACAAAACCATTAAAGGCTCTTAAACACAATTCTGACACGTTAACAGATAAATGTGAGGTGAATGCGTCAAGCAGGACTGGATTGAGTCACAGCGCCACCAACAGGCACAAATGCTCCTTATATTTCACCCAAAGCACTTCAAACCGGCTCAGAATAATGTCAAGAGACAGATGATCTACAACTGCGATCCTTGATATCTTAAACCATGTTTCAAACCTTAAAATTCTTTTCTTAGGCATTTCTGAGTCTCTTAGCATTCATTAAATCTCATGACATTCAACACGAGAGTTCTTGGTCATCGGCTCAGAAGCAGGTGTAGAGGCAGGCTCTATAGCGTCTGCTTCTGACTTCAGCTCTTCTGCACTGGGTCGATACAGGGGCTTCTGTAAACAGACCGGCGGGCGAACGGCCTCGGACCTGCAGCACTGAACCTCGCTGTGTCTCCGCTGTTAGGACAGAAGCCCCGCTGCGCTTCACCGGAACAACGTCACGCAGCGAAGAGAAGTCATCAGAAATAAATCCCTGGAGCTAGCGAGATCACAGAACGAATGCTTGCATGCTTCCATGTTTACTTAAAGATTTAAATCCAAAAGCATGTCTTACAATAAGTGATCTATTGATCATAATGAATTCATTTATCAGGACTGAAAATCAGTCACAAAGAAATGTGTGTAATTAACGTTATTACGCAAAAGAAAGAGGGCACATACTTTAGTTGTGTCAGTTTCTCTCATCATAGTATACATCAGATTTAGACAGAGTGATCATTTCTATAATTTTTTTCCATCAAAAATATGACCCGAGTAACGTTAGCAGAGGAAGTGATGTATTTACCATATTTACTCTGGTAACAGCTAGCGCAGTCTTTCGCATCGTCTTGTATGGTGATCATAATCCACATCGGACCTCAATCACGTGATTTCAGATACTCGCTGCAGTCTGAAAGTGAGTTTTGAGCTCACATCATGTTAAAAGCAGTGGAAACACGGCTAGTGACGGGATCTAGCCAGCAGCGGAGCTCAGAGAAACACACTCCCAGAGCCATCCGCACGCCGCTCGGAGGACAGAAGAGCCCGGACCGCAGCGCTGCTCCATCCGTCACCGTTTTCCATGTTCATGCAGTATGTAAATGTAAACCGTGTTTACTGCATTTTTAAAAATGGCAGGTGATTCGTGGGGCATGCGTTCGGCCAATCAGTGTACACCTGCATTACTGCTCAGCTGTTTCAGACCCAACTCTGAACGAGGAGCTGATGACCGCTCGCACAAAAGGCACTCCTGTAACTACAATCCCTCTCCGTTTATTTGGCGTGAACAAACCAAAAGTAGGGGCCGTGCCAATCTCTTTCTGGGGGGCAATAGAATTAGAAGTTAAATTTAAATGCATATTCAAGGAGGAAGGAACAGCCTCTTAGAGCGAAAGAGCACTTCAGATTGAGCCATCACGGCTTTTACTCCAGGTACTTCATCATTCCCAAGAGAGGGAGACGTCTCCGTCCCATTCTCAAACTAACCTCAAACACCGCCTCAAAGCTCATGAGCGACCTTACTTTAATCGTGCCAAAGACTGCTTCACATCCGCTGATCTCAAAGAGGCATGTTTTCACATAGACATCTTCCTGGCACAAAGGTACACAAGCTACAATTTGTTTTGACTGTTCCTCTCAGGCTCTCATCTCAAACATGTTCTCAGGAAGCGTCCCTGAGAGTGCGGTGTCTCACCTTTCCCGTCGTCTGACCGTACAGTCCAAACATCTCGCGCAGCTTCTCCTCACTAACGGCTTCAGGTTTGTCGATCTTGTTGCCGAGGATCAAGATGGGCACATTTCCAATGGTTTCATCTGTCATTAGTGCCTGTTGTTCACACACACACACACACACACACACACACACACACACACACACACACACACACACAGGTACAATATGGCATGAGCCAGGAGACTTGATGAATCGAGACACTTCAAATAAAATGTCCATATTGCATAAAGGCTCGCTCTGACAGGGATTCTCCGTTAAGCCCAAAGTATACTTCAGCCATCCATATTCCACACCCATCCGCACACTGTCCGCGTGACGTAACGTTCGTCATCAGGAGCGTCCGCGCGCACCAGCGCAGGAGAGACGAGTATGCTCTGAAAGCTGTGCGCAAGACGGAGTGGAACATGTACAAGAAGTACACCTCACAGAGTTAGTGTGCAGTTCAAACCTGAACCCCTTATTTTACATTTTTCAGTTTCACTATTACTCTCCTTTTAAACTTAAAAAATAAAACAAATAAAAAATTTTAGGCCCTTATTTATTTTTTCAGTTTACTTTTGAACTACTTATTTTACATTTTAAAATGGTTTTTTAACCCCTTATTTAAATTTCTGATAACATTTTTCCAGTGTAAATTTTAAACCCCTTATAAATTAAAATTTTTAAAACAAACCCTAACCCTAAATTTTAACCCCTTGATTGAATTTTTTTTTAAATTTTAACCCATTATTTTACTTTTGAACATTTTGTTTACATTTTAATCCCTTATTTAAAAAAATTATTATTAACCCCTAATTTTACATTTACAAAATTTTCCACTTCATTAAAAAAAAAATAATAATTACAATTTAATTTTCACTTTTTCTAACCCTAACTCTACTCGGACAGAGATGTGTTTTTATTGCTCAAATTGCACATTGTTTGAATCTCAACATCAGGCAAAATGGGGAATAACAAGTTTGCAAACAATGTATTCAAATGTATAAAATATTGTATATATTTTTCTTATAATTAAAAACGAAAACATTTTTTCCATCCAGTCAACTGAAGTAACTGACAGAGTAATCCAGAGGTGTCCAATCCTGCAGAGCTCAGCTCCAGCACACGTCTCTGGAAGGTTCTCGTGAGTCCGAAGCCCTCGATTAGCAGCTTCAGGTGTGTTTCACTAGACGCTGCAGGACCGTGGCCCTCCAGGAACCGGTTTGGACACCCCTTGACTCACTGATTATCAAAAGCATGGTCAGTTGGCTCATGTTCACTGGAGACAGTATCAAACTCACGTCAAGCTCTGTTTTGGACTCGGCCAGTCTGGGGTAATCTGCGCAGTCCACCAGGAAGACGATGCCGTTAATGGCTGGGAGGTAGTTCTTCCACACTCGTCGAGCTGTTCAGAAACACACAACACTGAGTACACACTTGATCTGAAGCAGACAGACGGTGAGGTGCGGATCCGTCTACTCACCCTGAGCGTGGCCACCCAGATCAAACGTGGTGAAGGTCATGCCAGCAATCGTCAGCTCTTCTGAGGCTGAGAGGATAAACAGACCAACCAGAGATTATTCCTGCCCACATTCCGTCTCAAACCATTTTTACTTAAACAATAATAAATAAACAGTTTCATACTTCAGATGACAACTTCTGAATTGTGTACTCTCATCATAGTACTTTTTAACAACAAAGCAACTGTTAAAAACATGACTAAAAAGGAAGTAAGCACTGTAATAAACAATGCACCAGTGTTCTGGAAGGTTTGTGCTCACAAACAAAGACCACGCGATGCTAATATGCACTGAATAAAACAGTGTTCACAGACGCACTGGTGAAAGTGAAGCTCTCGGTGATCGCACACTTACTGGGGTGTAAGGTTGGCACATGCTGACCCAGTCTGTCATCTTTGAGCATATGCAGAAGCGTCGTTTTGCCAGCATTGTCCAGACCGAGGAATACTAATTTGCCAGACTTCTTGTA
The DNA here is from genome assembly GCA_036784905.1 of Acrossocheilus fasciatus. Lineage (NCBI taxonomy): Eukaryota > Metazoa > Chordata > Actinopteri > Cypriniformes > Cyprinidae > Acrossocheilus > Acrossocheilus fasciatus. The sequence continues at coordinate 29,678,483 of CM071958.1, forward strand.
CAGCCCTGAAACAAAGTGATTTTACCTGATTAAATGCAGTCTGTCCTACAGCAGTTTTCATGGAATAACCCTCTCCAAAAGCACAACCAGCTTCCAACATCAGCTTCCAGCCATTCAATCACTTCTATTCCACCAGTGTGATGCATTCATGGTCCAACTTCTTCAAATTGTTGTGTGGCAGATAATTATAATAAGCATCATTAACTATTACACAGTAGCAGTGCATTAATCACTCTGTTTTCCACTTCAAGCACTGCTTCAGCTCAACTCTTACCTCACTGTATAAGAGCTCAGAGACGGAAGACTCCTAGATTACTGTGTGTTCACGGTGAGAGCGAAGGCCGACGCCCACAGTGCAAACCAGGGATATGATTGGACGGACTCATCTACATGAATGAATTACTGGACTCCTCAATATTTGGTGAATTCAGAATATTTCTGATAAGTGAGTTTACAATGTTTGACAGTGTTTTGGAGCTCAGTATCAGTCTGGGCTGGACGGACAGGAAAAACCAGACTGAACAGAGACACAGGGTAAGATCGGCCCATGATGCAGTGCATGAGTCAGTACAGAAACTACACCAGCATCTGCTTCATCTACATTTACTCCTGCTCTTTCATCTGTGTCTTAGACCAAAGAGTAACACCCTGTTTTCACTCAGAAATGAACTCTGCAGGCCGTCAGAAGATGCTGACTGACACTTTTAACAAACACGTTTCTGTCGTTGATTAGCCTGTTTCACACAGAAATATTTGACGTTACTGAAGTAAACTGGGTTGTGATCTGGAAGTGCGTGTGTTTTTGGGAAGTGTCTGTCAAGCGCAGTAAGAGGCGGCTCGTGAACGAACTTACCCAGGAACTGCAGAACGCTACTGAAACCACTATAAATCCAATCAAATATGAAGGACATATCCAGGCCGTGGAATATCTGAAAAGAAACGGAAGTATTAAGAGGTTTCACAGGACACACTTCAGGTGTTTTGACTGACTATTAAATAGGTATTTAGCAAATCAACAGAGAGTGCTGAAACAGTTCATACACACGTGTTGTTACGCACATACATCTGATTTTCTGCAGCGTGGTGAGTATAAATGCTGAGAAATGTCTGGACTTCTCTAAAGAGAGGTCAGAAAAGAACGCTACAGCATAAATACAATCATAAATGAAATGTAGAGCTGAAGTCAGAACAAATGACATGTCAGATGAACAGAGAGAAATACAGACAGTGAATAAAGAGTTTGACGCATTGACCAGAATGAAGTATGTCTGTAAGAGCAGGTATTTCTGCAAGGATTTGTGGCAGAAATGTAAACCTTCTTAAAGACCTTTTTAAGAACAAACAGAGAACATTTAAGCAATAAACAGATGGAGAACGATACAGCGATACGCTCAAGATGTAAGTGTCCAGAGAGCACAGAACGAGTCGTATTCGTAACATTTCAGAGTCTGAAAACAACTTCAAACTGATATTCATCACTTTTTAATTAAATAAAAACATTTTTGTCTTGTTTTGTATTTGTAATTCAATATCTAAAGTTTCATAAAATCAAGATGCATTTTCTGCAGAAGCAAAATGACATAAGTCTTGTTTTCTGTGAAATGAATAAAAATTCAGTGATTTTACACTTAAAACAAGAACAAATATCTGAGAAAACTCAACTTAAATAAACCTGAAGAATAATTTCATTCCCCGTTGACATTTTTCTTGTTTTAAGAATAAACTAATAAATGTTGTTCAGTTTTTCAAGACTCAATCTTACATTTGCATCTCAAATAAATGCATGATTTAAGGAGGTTTAGATATTTGTGTTGAAAATATTTTTTGCATTGCAAGCAACATTTAATGCCAAGAACTTCATTTAAAATACATTTAAAACTTCATGCTTTAATTTAAGATCTTTTCAAGGCCTTAATTTGTGGATGGAGAGTTAAGACCTGCAGAAACATGAACTAATTTTTGTCAAAAGCCAAATGAATCTAATTTCAGAGCTCTGTTTATACAAACACTGCAATCTGATTGACATTCATTCACACGTGTATTACATGCGTTCTTCAGATCTTCAGTCGCAGTGTTTCTTTAGGAAATATGCTGTAAATATTCAGTCTCCTCTTCTGGCCAGCTCATAAAACAGGGTTTAATACACATGCGCATGTTCAGAAGAATGTAAACACACCAAACATGAGTCTGTCACATTCAAGCGTCTGCATGATCAGTTTTTTCCTATTGATCAGATTACCTCAGGTCTTCACTCAGATCAAGATCAATCAGATCAATTAACGGGTTTCTGATTAAGCCATCAAACTGATTTGGCTGTGTGTAACAGCCAATATATGAACTATAATTTTAATGCAAATTTTTTTTATTTTAAAGAACTAAACCTTGTCATAATGAACATCCATGACTTATCTTCTAACCGCTTCTAACAGCATACAGTAATTCTGTGATAAAGCCTTCAGCTGTTATCAGGATCTGAGTGTTTGATAGCACAGGCGGGTCTCAGGTGCGTCAGTGCTCGTATTCAGAGCGGTTCTGATCATCACCATCAGAGATGTGAGTGAGTGAATGAGTGAATGAGCTCAGGTGTTGAGCAATCCTTCTGTCAGCAGCCGCTGGAGTAAAGAGCAGCAGCGCTAAAGGTGAAGGACACACATGAGCTACACGTCAGCATGATCTCACACACACACACACAGAGAGAGAGAGAGAGAGAGAGAGAGAGAGAAGTAGTCTTTGGTAGCACAACATATTTATAAATGCCACAAACTAAGAAGTAAAGAGTGAACACATCTGCATTAGTAGTACCGTTAATGTTTATATAAATGTTGTATTTTGTTTGGTTTATTTATAGATGTATATTTGTTTTGTTTTTAATCTGCCAAGTACAATGCTTTGGCAATATGTACCCAAGTATGTCATGCCAATAAAGCAATATGAATGGAATTGAGAGAGAGAGAGAGAGAGAGAGAGAGAGAGAGAGAGAGAGAGAGAGAGAGAGAGAGAGAGAGAGAGAGAGAGAGAGAGAGAGAGAGAGAGAGAGAGAGAGAGAGAGAGAGAGAGAGAGAGAGAGAGAGAGAGAGAAAGACTTAGTTCACACTGCAGGTCTTAATGCTCAGATTGGATTTTTTGCGCTGTTGTTCACATTGTCATTTAAATGCGACTGCCATCAGTCTCGTGTGTGAACCGTATACGGTCCTGAGGTGACCCGCGTGTGCAGAAGAAGACGTGACGTCAGACGCAGCGCACTGCGTTTGTGCTCGTGTTTCAATGACGTAAAAATCGCATGAAATGCGACATGGCCATTCAGACTGAATTCGCATTGCAAAATATCACATATGCATCCGATTTAGGACAACATATGAAAGTGGCCTGGGCCTGATGTGAAAGAAATCAGATTTGTGCTGTTCAGACTGTCATAAGAAAATAAGATATGGGTCACATTTGGGCCACTTTAGCCTGCAGTGTGAACTAAGCCAGAGACACACACACACACACACACACACACACACACACACACACGAGAGAGAGAGAGACACACACACACACACACAGAGAGAGAGAGAGACACACACACACAGAGAGAGAGAGAGACACACACACACACACACAGAGAGAGAGAGAGACACACACACACACACACAGAGAGAGAGAGAGACACACACACACACACAGAGAGAGAGAGAGACACACACACACACACAGAGAGAGAGAGAGACACACACACACAGAGAGAGAGAGAGACACACACACACACACAGAGAGAGAGAGACACACACACACACAGAGAGAGAGAGACACACACACACACAGAGAGAGAGAGAGAGAGAGACACACACACACAGAGAGAGAGAGAGACACACACACACACACAGAGAGAGAGAGAGACACACACACACACACACACACCACTGACTGACTAAACTCAACCCCTGTAGCCGTTTTCACTAACACAAGGTTGTGCAAACATTTCACTGCTTTATAATAATAATAATTTTCATAATCACTGAGACAGTGAACCTCAGTCTCACCCAACAGATCGCCCATCATATCAAGAGAAATATTTGACTATAAACGAAACACCGCTCAAAGATCGTATATCCTGCTGTCATAAGACAACGGCCATGGATCCTATATGAACAGACTGCTGCTGGCACAGAAGGCCTGATACGATCCTGAATGATGGGGAATCAAACACTCATCTAAGAGCACAAAATAACACGACCTGGTTATCAGCAATAACGCTGACGTGAGAGTAAACATGCAATATCTGTAACAGGAGCATCTACAGCTCAATCAAAAGCACTTGAATGCACTTCTCTAAAGAAACTGGGTTACGTCTGAATTGCAATGTTTTTCTGAGCACTAATTCAAACACGGTCATTTCATCAGAAGAGGAAACCTCGTTAAATTCTCAAAAAGAAAGTAGTTTGGCATTTCTTTAAGAAATGTCCGGATATTTCTTCACAGCTCATTAGTATTTCAAAACATTTGCCTGTCAAATCAAAGTCATGTGATGTAACCAACAAAATAAACCCTAAACATGACGAAACTAACAGACCGTGACGTCACAGAGGACAGCGCGTGTTAGAGAGACAAAAATCATCATTCTGTCCAAATCTGTTCATCTGTTAAACACTAATCAAGATATATTTATCAAACCTGAGAGGTTTCTGTGGCTCCATTGAGTCTCTGTGCCGCTGAAATGTTCACAAAGGCATCATAAAACAACTTGTAAAGACACAACAGATTTAATCTCGGGTTTATTCACATTCAAACACTGATCACCACACAAACAGAACATCATTTTGATGCCTTCATGAACTTTTCGAAGGACCGAAGTTTTGTTGTAATGGCCTTTCAATGGAGATCCAGAAACATCTCGGGCTTCTTTAAAACACTCATGAATCTGGAGTAACTGATCACAACTTTCATAATTAATACTCATTCATGGAGAAATAATTGCGATGTGTTATATATAATGACATTACAAATCACGAATAATTCATTCGTTCGTGAACCCATAATAAATGCGTGTTTATTTGATGGTTACACCACGAGTCATTAATTTAAAATGATGAAAATAATACTAGAGTTTTCAAAACCATATGAAAGCAACATGAATACAAACATCACATTCCTAAGAATCTGACAAACGTCTTCAAAAGAGATGTCCCTAGTCTTTACTCCGCATGGATCTCAGTGCGGTGTTCTGCGGGTTTATTTCGGTCTGAGGGAGTAAAAGCGTCGTTATTTCGGATCATTCGCAGACTGTGCGGGACGTACGTGTCACTGCTGATGCTAACAGAGCTAGCTTCCACATCCACACAATCAACACCACCACCTCACAACCCGGCGGACAGGTCTACTAATCCACACTAAAGGCGCTGTCATCACGGTGTTAGATGATTCGAGCTAATTAAACGAGCTCCAGCGTTACACAACTGAGTCAGGCTAGCATCTCCCGTTAGCTTTAGCGCGAGCGGCCGGCAGAGGAGAAACCCGCTCACACGGCGGAGAAAAACACACAAACACACACACCGAGAGACAGAAACCTACCTCGAGTGTGTGTACAGATGAGTGCAGCTCTTTCCAACGCAGCTGAATGAGTGAATATTACAGCAGAGTCGAGAGAAGAGACTCACAGCCGCTCACAGCCACGACACACAACAATGGCGCCACTTCCGCTGTGTGTCACAATCGAAACCGTCCGGCGCGAAACAACCTGCATAAACAACAGCACAGCCGCACACTCACGCGCGCGCACACACTCACTTTCTCTATTATTTGTACATGTAGAGTAAGCAATTTTGTCCCCATGCATATTATTGTTTAAACCAACGTATTTATTCCGTGGAAACTATATATAAGTTTACAAGCTTTGCAAACAAATAAATGTATTTTAATAATATAACAATTTAGAGAACTTCATTTTATACAGTGATTATACAGTGCTAAACACCGCAAACAAATGTAGTAGTAATAATAACCAATTATTAGGAAGACAGTACTAAGCAAACAGGACAGCTTTCGTAGTTTTTACATTTCTATATAATTCTTAGGTCCTGACCTCTACGGTGAATTGTTTAAATGAAGGCGTATTTCAGTCCATTTAACTTTTGGTATGTATTCTTGTAATGATGAAATTTTAAACGTGCATTTCTTCAGCTGAAGCACGTTTGCATGTGTTTGTTTGAAAGCACATATAACATGAGCTTCTTCTGAAGCGCTCTGCAGCGACTCGTGTTTCCAGTACGACGGAAAGCGGCGCTCCACAGGAAATGCCACGTGTACCAAGTGCGCATGCGCGCTTTTCGTGCTCCGCTCGACTTCCGCTGAGAGGAAGGCGCTGTTTATCACCGCGACGCTCGGCAGCGCGAGGCAAAGAATGACCGCAGCCGCGGGCTTGTGAGACGCTCGCTGACCGATCCGACTTCACGATGTCCAGCGGCGGCTTCGCGTCACAGAACGGCGCCGGAGGCTCGTACGCGAACGGTGAGTAACTCGCGTCTGACGCGTCTGAACGCGGCGCGCTCAGGCCGAGAGTTTCTCCGGAGTTTGATCACTTCAGCGACGCGACGCGAGCGGCCGGGATCCCAGTGCGTCGCGCCGCTCGATGAAGGCCTGTGATCTCCGAGCGACTAGTTAAACTGGTTATAGCCCGAGTTAGTGACCGCACCGGTGACGCAGCGCTCCGCGGGATTAATGTCGCGGTCCGGGAGCGTTTACAGACGGAGAAGTGAAAGTAAAAATGGTTAAATGTGAACCATTACAAACTTAACAGAAACGGTGACCTTTCACATTCATATGCCACGTTTTGATCGTGCTGTCAACTATTAATCTCATCCGGAATAAAGTTTTTGATCACGTAATACGTGTGTGTGTGTGTGTGTGTGTGTGTGCGCTGTGTATATTAATTATGTATATATAAATACACACACATGCATGAATATATTTAAGAAAAATGTCATGGTTATATATTAAATGTAAATATATAATATGAATGATTGGAGCACAAAACTGAGATTTATACATCATCATCTGAATAAATAATCTTTCCATTGATGTATGGTTTGTTGGACAATATTTGTCTGAGATACAACTATTTGAAAATCTGGAATCTGAGGGAGCAAAAAAATCTAAATACTGAGAAAATCGCTTTTAAAGTTGTTCAAATGAAGTTCTTAGCAATGCATATTACTAATCAAAAATAAAGGTTTGATATATTTACGGTAGGAAATTTACTAAATATCTTCATGGAACATGATCTTAATATCCTAATGATTTTTGGCATAAAAGAGAAATATAATTGTGACCCATACAGTGTATTGTGTATTGCTGCAGATACAGCTGTGCTGCAGGGACACATATATATCATGAAAACAAAAACTTTTATTTTGGACAGCACTAATTAATTAATTTAAGTCAATAGATAAGTAATAAATCCAACTACCCGAATACCATGGTACATTAATATGGTAATGTACTGTCTGATAGCATGACTGTAGCTCTGTACACTACTCGCGTTGTGTTTCTGAATATGATCTCATACGAGTTTACTGTGAAAGAGCAGAAGATGCATCAGAGCCGGGCTTCGTTCTGAAGATGCTTCTATTGAGGCTCTTATTTTAAATTAAGATTATCTGACCTGCATGTTTGCACATTTCAGTTTGATGTATTTGTGTTTTAACAATAGATATTATTTAAGCAGTTTTACAAAGAAACGCGTCTCTGTATGTTTCTGAGCTGCGACTCAGACACGGCTCCAGACGAACGTAACTGAGCCGAAACAGACGAGCTCTCACTGATCTGAACATAAATCAGTGCCTGTGTTTGTCTCAAGATGCACATCAGTCATATTATTTATTTTCTTCTGAGGCATGTTCATGTTCAGTGGCTGAAGTCCTAACTGGACTGTGACCTGGTCCTGGTTTAAACCCCGTCTGTGACGCCAGGCCCGAGTCTGACATTAATAGTCTCTCTCTTCAGAGGATCGAGTGTTCAGGCTTTTAAATGCGGCTAGATTCACAGCACGGTGTTGTTTCACTCACTATATTAATATGAATATGTTAGGACTGTACGGTGTGATAGCGGGTCACTCTGGTGCGCTTCATTAGCTGACCGCACATTACTGAAGGCTCGTTAGAAGAGACGGTGTGTTTTAAAGGCTTGCGTCACAGGATCTTGAGCTGTGTATGAGTGCAGATCTTCCTCCGGAGTGGGTGTGGTCAGGGGACTGTGGCGGTCAGTGTTTGGTCTGTAACGGACTCTGGTGTTGTTGTGTGCCGCAGGTCCGTCACAGAGCCCCGTTGGTGTTTTCCCGTCTAATCAGGGCTTCATGGCTCCGCCGCAGCCGGGCTTCACGAACAACCTGCCGAGCAAAGGCCCGCCGCCGGCCGTCTACTCCCAGCAGCCTCAGCGGCCTCTGCCCGCCGGGAACCATCCCAGCATGCACCGCAGCACACCGCCGCACGCTAACTCCGTGAACCACGGTACGTCCCTCGCCAGCTCGATGCTTCTGAATCAGGTCTGCTCGCCGCGCTGCGTTCATCTCTTACTAAACACAGTTAAACAATACTGTCAGATATTACTAGTGTTTAAAACAGCTGTTTTTTATGTGAATAAATGTGTTTCTGTGACGCAGCTGTATTCAGCATCATTACTGAAAACAGCTGTTTTACATTAGAATAATATTTCTGTTTTTACTGTATTTTTGATCAAATAAACGCAGCTTTGGTGAGCAGAAGAGACTCTTTCAGAAACATTAAAACAACTTTTGTCTGTTTAGTTGTGTGCTCTGGTTTATTCCTCTTCTCTCGGCACATGCTTTGGTTTGTCAAAAACTGACTCCGACTGAAGTTCATGCAGCGGGCGGATCTTCTGGGATCACACACACACACACACACACACACACACACAGATAGCAGCTCGTCAGCGTTTATCTGCACGCAAATGAACATACTTACATGAGTAGATGGACATTCCCAGCTTCACAAATGCTCTTCAGTGCTAGTCTTATTTACACAAGCATCCATATCTGTACAGTTGAGGTCAAAAGTTTACACCCCCCTTTCAGAATCTGCAAAATGATAATTACAAAACCCATGTTATTGTTTATTTAGTACTGACCTGAATAAGATATTTCTCACAAAAGATGTTACATATAGTCCACAAGATAAAATATTAGTTGAATTTATAAAAATTACCCCGTTCAAAAGTTTATATACCCCTGATTCTTAATACTGTGTTGTTCTCTGAATGATCCACAGCTGTTTTTTAGTTTAGTGACAGTTGTTCATGAGTCCCTTGTTTGTTCTGAACAGTTAAACTTCCTGCTGTTCTTCAGAAAAATCCTTCAGATCCCTCAAATTCTTTAGTTTTCCAGCATTTTTGTGTATTTGAACCCTTTCCAACAATGACTGTATGATTTTGAGATCCATCTTTTCACACTGAGGATAACTGAGGGACTCATACGCAGATATTACAGAAGGTTCAGACGCTCACCGACGCTCCAGAAGGAGAAACCATGCATTAAGAGCCGGGGGTGAAAACTTTTTGATAGAGATCAACCGATATTGATTTTCTATAACCGATACTAATTATTTGCATGTTTATGTGCCCGATAACTAGAGGCCGGCCGATAGTGTACTTTACTGATACCGATTAATCAACAGACAGTTTTCAAAATGGATACTGAAAGAAAGCTAGTGCTTTACTATTTAAAAAACAAACAAACAAAAAAAAAACGTAACAGTACTGAACCATACATTAATGAATAAAATTATTAATATTATTTACTATATTGATCATTAAAGTTATTTCATAGTTTGCTAATGTTAAAAGAAGAAACTTTAAAATTTAAAAAATGTAGCCTATTAGTAGCTAATAGTGAATGTTGAAATGAACACACTAACAAGGAACCATACTTCTACAGTTTTCAGTAATACTACGAATGGACTCTTATTGTTAAGTGTTACCATTTAATTTCAACAGTCATGCTTAAAGATGGCCATCTTTAAACACCTACACAAGGCCATAGCATTACAATTACATACATATGGATATTGTATGTGTACTCACACACTTGATTTGCTTCTATTTTCTTAACACTTGATAATTATCTAATAAAAAAAAAAAAGTTAGTCACACACCGGACAAAAGCGCTACGTCTAGGAGAACTCGGAGGTATCTCACACACACCAGACGCTTTGCGTTCAATTCAAGTGGCGGTCTAAAACTATTTATTTAATCCCCAAACGGACATAAGTTTGCTTCAAGAATGAACAATGTGGCATAAATGAGTTTGAAGTTCGGTGTTTAACAGCAAGCGGAAAGAGAGCGCGATCTATTACAGCGCTCTATATGAAGCATACAGACTTTATTAGAGCCACAGAAAGACAAACGTTTTGCTGAAAAATGCACAATACATAATTTATAGCCTAGGGTGAAGTCATTATGTACATTCACAACGATTTGGGACAAATATAATGTAATTTAATAGAAAACTATGTGAATGGCGCTCTGTTCTGCGGCAGGTTTTCTGTCGGCTGTATTTAAATGCGCGTCTGGTGTTTCCCGCTCTGTGCAGCGCAGTGTCACGTGTCAAAATAAACAACACGTGCTGTCAGTGATTTCCGCCTCTAGAGGCCGCTCTCGTGCTGTATAATGCCAGCGGACCCTTCTCAGTCGCTCCAGCAACGGTTGCAAACCGGAAAACTATCGGCATGGATCTCTGCTGATAACCGATAGTTGCGGCAATCAACTATCGGTGCCGATTAATCGGCAAAATTGATGAATTTATACCGAGAACCGATATTTATTTACTGTTATAAAGTAAATAAATTACTGAGTGATGTAAGAACATACTTCTCTTTGTTTTTTTCTCTTTTCAGTCTTTTTTTTTTTTTTTTAAGTGTTGAAAATTAGCAGTGTTTCATGTTCAATTTAATCTTCATGTTACAACAATAAAAAACATTTTATAAAACGCATCAGCAGCAACAACACTAATATCACTAATAAGCAAAATAAATGCAGAATGTGTAATGTTTTCAAATGGAAAAGTAAATAAAGGACAGGAGTAATAACTTCATTTTAAACTACAGTTTTAGTAGGTTTATAAGCCGTTTAATAGGCCTATAGAGTCCAGAATAATTCACTGAATAATATTCTCTGGAATATTGGAATTTAACAAGCAAAACATCGTATTTTATTGCTTTTCTCAGCTGTATGTTATATCAGAATTATTAATGTTTTTGTCGTTCTAGATTATGAAATCCCTGCTGACAGCGCGGTTTATCTGTGCATTTACACAGAACTATAGGCTACTCAAACTGTGATCGTTTGCGGAGATAATTTCCATAGCGATGTATTTATTTAGATGTTTGTTAGTGAAATAATGGTTATATAGTAAATGTTTCTACAATTTAGGGTGTTTTAACAAGTGAATGTTGTGAAAAGTTACATGCGGAGGCCGTGCTGGAGCATCAACCGCTGAGTGAACAGCAATATGAAGACTTCGAGACTAATGACGAGCAAATATACAACAGAGAGAGAATTAACTTCAGCGCTTTTATTTCCAGCATGCGCTCATTCATGGCTGTATTGTGTAACTCATGCAGAGTTACGTCTTTATTGGGAGAGGACTTGATGGATTATTTTACATGCCTCCGTGAGTTGTTCTCTCTTTCTTAGAGCCAAGCTGCATAAACTACGTAGCAGGCATTTGTGTAGTGCATCTAATTTGTGCATTAATGGCTGTTATGTTAAATAAAGTTTACTAATTACAGCAAATCAAGTATCTGCACGCCGTGGTTGTCTCGTCTCCTCTCAGACGCGCTGGCAATCCTGCGCGCAATTCTCAAAACACCCACAAGATGGTGGCATTTATCAGTGAATCCGATATTACAAACCCGATATCCGATTATGGTAAAATGCTTAAATGTCGGGAAAAATACCGGTAAATCGATATATCGGTCGATCTCTACATTTTGAATTTGAAGATCATGGTAAATTTAACTTTTGTTTTCTGGGACTTCTTTTGTCATCTTCTGTAGCATCTGAAGGGCAGTCCTAAATAAAAAAAAATTTATGATATTTTGGCAAAATAAGAAAAATGTACACATCTACATTGTTCAAAAGTTTTCACCCCCCGGCTCTTAAAGCATGGTTTCTCCTTCTGGAGCGTCTGAACCTTCTGTAATAGCTGCGTATGAGTCCCTCAGTTATCCTCAGTGTGAAAAGATGCATCTCAAAATCATACAGTCATTGTTGGAAAGGGCTCAAATACACAAAAATGCTGGAAAACCAAAGACTTTGTGCGATCTGAAGGATTTTTCTGAAGAACAGCAGGAAGTTTAACTGTTCGGGACACACAAGGGACTCATGAACAACTGTCACTAAACAAATAAACACACAGCTGTGGATCATTCAGAGAATTAAGAATCATGGGGATGTAAACTTTTGAACAGGGTCATTTTTATAAATTCAACTAATATTTTATCTTGTGGACTATATGTAAACATCTTTTATGTGAAATATCGTATTCAGGTCAGTACTAAATAAACAATAACATGCATTTTGCATGATCCCTCTTATTTTGGTGAACTAATTAACATTTTGCAGATTCTGAAAGGGGGATGTAAACTTTTGACCTGAGCTGTACCCGTTATTCATGACACAAATGAAACATCACTGAATGTTTGGCACAGCTTGGTCACTCTGATTCTGCTGTTATTATTTGATGACCTCACGTTAATTGAGCTGCATGGAGTATTTCTGCTTTTAGAAGTTCATTTTCGTCACTGCAGGACCGTTTGAGATGGTGAAGCCAAAGCTGGTTCACACTATGCAGAGTGAATGGCTTTATTGCTGGACGGTGTTGTGTAATGCTTACTGATGTTCTTCTGATGTGTTGGCTGTGTGGCAGCTCCTGTGATGGGTCCTCCTCAGACGTTCGGTCCTCCTCCTGCGGCCGTGAGAGGAACACCTCCTCCTGCACACAGCGACGGTAAGAGAGCCGCACGAGCGCTGTTAGAGACACCGCTACAAATATTCAAGATCTGGCTTCATCCTCAAGCTTAGATTAAATCTTAAAGAACAAATCTTGACCGGGGCAGGTAATGCTGTGGGGGCTCCAGAGAGGGAACAAAATGCCAAAAATGATGAGTTGATCCTGTTGCAAAACAAAATGTATGTGTGTGTACTGTGTATATATAAAAACACACACGCATTTAAAAAATGTTATATTTCTATATTAAATACATTTCTATATATAATATAAATTATATGAATACAAATAGAAACGTATATATTTTCAAAATATATACTGTATGTGTGTCTTTATATACAAAATAAATATACACCGTACACACACACACGTTGTAAACAAAAAGTTTTATTTTGGATGCAATTAATCGTGATTAATTGTGTGACAGCACTATTATGGATTCATTTTACGATGCCTTTATGGATATTTTAAGTTTTGGACTTTCAGTCTTTGAGGTTTCATTAAAAACACCTTAATTTATCTTTGAAGGAGGAACTGAAGTCTTAGGTGTTTGGAAAGATATGAGGGCGAATAAATGATGATTTCTGGGTGAATTATTTCTGTAAATTCTGATGTAATGGCTAATCTGAACTGGGGCTGTTTAGTTTAATAATTATAATTATCGGCCTGCTGTAGATCATGAAGGCACTCCTCGTCATCCTCTGTATGTGACTGAAACGGTGTTGACTTTAATCCCACATAATTAAGATTTAATCAAACCCTCAATCTGACATTAATTGCTAATCTCGCTCTTGATCGAATGATTGCTTGATTTGTCTGTTGCTCTCTGCTTGACTGACGGTCGTCTGTGTTAGGATGAGCTGTTGGGAAAATGGAAATGCTTACATGATATAAATGTCCCTGCAGCACAGAAGCAGTCATAAGCAGCACAGCTGTATCTGCAGCAATAGCCAACAATACACTGTATGGGTCAAAATTATACATTTCTCTTTTATGCCAAAAATCATTAGGATATTAAGTAAAGATTTGATTAGTAATATGCATTGCTAAGAACTTCATTTGAACAACTTTAAAGGTGATTTTCTCAATATTTAGATTTTCTTTCTCCCTCAGATTCCAGATTTTCAGACAAATAAACCATACATCAATGGAAAGGTTATTTATTCAGCTTTCAGATGATGTATAAATCACATCAAATTGACCCTTATGACTGGTTTTGTGCTCCAGGGTCACACATAATAGTGAGATGTGTCTATGTCCTGGAGAAGAACATCTCAGCTTCATTGAACATCAGAGGCGGCTGATGTAAAGTGCCTGACCCGTCAATCTGGCCATCTCAACCAATGCTCTAGCAGACATTTCCATCATTTATCTTTTTTGTCTTGGATTAGAAGAAACGGTTCTAGTACCAGTAGCTTGTGGCCTGATTGGAGGTAGCTCGCCAAGACATTGACATATCGGCCGTGAGGTTATTTAACCCTCTGGAGAAGTTTTGACATTTGTGCTGTTTTCAGTTGCTTATAAACATATAAATGGTTAAAGTCTAATAACACTAAACAGCACAAACTGGTTTACAGTAATATGTTAGCAGCATTTATGCATTTATATTTTTGAGAAAGCAACGTTTATGTGTGGTTGGTGAAAAACAAACATTTTGAAGTCACTGAAATAAGGCCATAAAACACATACAGAACATTTGTTCGAGACTTTTGAGAACTGGATCTCGTAGCCTAGAGTTTTTGCTTCAAAATGATGTGAAAATCATCTTGTTTACTCGCTCACAGAAAACAATATATTGATTTAAATATTTTAAGACACTTTTTGAGTAGAAAGTTCACGCCCTCTCGCATAGACCCTATCATTATTAAAGCAGTGATTCACACCTGAGAAGGCAAAGCCTGCATTATGAGCCATTCAGACAGGTTTGTGACTGAGAGGGAAGAGTTACAAGAAAGAATGTGAGGACAAAATAAATTTATATATTTTTTTTTTTTTTTCAGTTTATTAAGAATGTTTAGCTATCACACAAAATAACTTGAGATTCACTTGTGAGTGCAGTTAAACAGTTTATTAGGAACAATCAAAGCTGACTTTAGCATCATTACTCGTCACATGATCCTTCAGAAGTGATTCTAATAGTCTGATTTACTGCCCAAAAACATTTATTATTATTATTATTATTATTATTATTATTATTATTATTATTATTATTATTATTATTATTATTATTGTGTTGAAAAGAGCCGAAAAGATTTTTTCAGGTTTTTTTGTTGAATAGAAAGTTCAGAAGAACAGCCTCGTTTGCACTGATACTGATATGAACACAGAATTAAACAATAACACACCTTTGTGCCTAACATTCATTCATAGTGTTAACACTCACACTAACGTTTATTTCTTGCGGTTTTATATGTTATAAAATATTAAACAAACATCCTGGCGTTGTGAGACCTTTAGACAAGGAAATGTCACATATTCCAAAATGTTTCACTTGATTTCATTCATGTAGTCAGGAATTATAGTTTGGGAAAAGTAGGGATGCACCGATACCACTTTTTCCAGTACTCGCCTGATACCGATACTTTTATTTTTGGTACTTGCCGATACAGAGTACCGATACCGATATTTTCATTGCATTTGTGAATTTTTTAAATGCTGGGTACAGAAACCAAAAGAGTATGTATAATGTTAGTTGGTTAACTTAATTTATCAAATAGATAGTCAAACCAAAATTTATTCAGACAGCTGTTAGTATGACAATATTTACACAACTATCAATACTTTGTCAGGCAACCCTTAGCCTTAATGACAGCCGGTAGTCTCCTGGGCATGCTGTCAACCAGCTTCATGCAAACCTGAACTTCAGTTTTTTTCCCAGACTCAGTCTGAATAATGTTTGGTTCCAAATTTGCGTCAATTTTATTGGTAGTCCACTGTATGAAGAATTTTTGGACATAATATGTCACAGTTTACTTTATTTTGCTATCCTCGCTTACATAAATGAACTATAGTGTCCTGTACCCACTGGTAAAAAATATCAAAAATTATATTTGGTCTCTGAATAATTTTTGGTTTGACTGTATATCCTTCGGTTATTTTCACTTCGGTTATTATGCACATTAAAATGTATTTTACAAGTTTTTGTTACTTTCACTGTTCTTTTTTTTTTTTGCTCTATGGTACATCATCTTTTGTGAGCGAACATCAACAAAGACCACAGAAGTGTGCGCGCGCGCGCTCTCCCTCCCTCCCTACCTACCGTTAAGTAACTTGTGCATTATTTTTGACATCCGACCGAACTACAAACGTTCCAGTGACGTCTGTGAGAAAAGTATATTCACTCGACAAGCTCGCGCATCTGCGCCGCCGCACGCTCAATCCACTCAGCGCTTTACTTTTCAGTTCACGCACATCAGCTATAAAGGCATTAATACTGAATGTTTAACATTATTCTTTGCATACATCTGCTTCGTAGACATCCTTAATCTCTAATAACTCCATTCTTCTGCATGTTGTCCTGTTTCTTTGTCTGAATATGGCACTTATCACATGCTGTGAGGTATCGGCGCTTGGTATCGGGCATTTTAACGAGTACGAGTGCAGGAGCTCAGTATCGGGCCGATACCAGTATCGGTATCGGTGCATCCCTAGGGAAAAGTCTAACTAAAAAAATGTGTACAAGTTATGTCACAATAACCCTAACAACAGATGCAAGTAATCTTAGGCTACTCATCAGAGCGATATTCTTCACTGAATCCAGCTGCGTGACGCATCGCGTTATGAGGTTAATTCTGGGTTATTTCTCTCTGCGCGCATTTCTTTGTGAAACAAAAAGTAATGTTAACCGGGATGAACTTGTTTGTTTACGCGGAGGTGATGTGGGTGTTTACATTCGCACGTGCCTCACGTGGATGTTTGAATGTGACAAGCGGTGTGGGCGTGACCACATTAGATATGAGTTGAGACGGAGAACTGGACATCGCGTTGGTTTCATACGGGTTACTTTACCATAGAATATTTGTTTTGGATGTGACTTCATCTAAAAGTAGACATTTCAAGCTTTCTACACACATATTTCTCATGTATTTGAGGCAGGTATTTGCAGAGATCGTCTCTGGTTACATACGTAACCTCGGTTCCCTGAAAGGAGGGAACGAGACACTGCGTAGCTTACGCTTGGGGTTATCCCCCTCCTCCCAAAATACTGAAGCCTCACTGCATCACGCTGGTAAATCTTACCGGCCAATGGCGCTCGAGCAATCGTGCTAGAGGCGGAGCCACCCACTATATAGGTCAACGTCCAGCGTCATTGCCTCAATCTTTCGACTGTTCAAACGGGTGCAAGACTCTGAGGATTACAACACAGCAGCCGCGCACTGTCTCGTTCCCTCCTTTCAGGGAACCGAGGTTACGTACCTAACCGGAGACGTTCCCTATCAAGTTCGGTCTCTCGACACTGCGTAGCTTACGCTTGGGGAACGCGTACAGTCCCGCTGTTGTATTCCATACATCTGGTAGGAAGAGTCTAAGGAGC
The DNA here is from genome assembly GCA_036784905.1 of Acrossocheilus fasciatus. Lineage (NCBI taxonomy): Eukaryota > Metazoa > Chordata > Actinopteri > Cypriniformes > Cyprinidae > Acrossocheilus > Acrossocheilus fasciatus. Next base: position 29,696,017 of record CM071958.1, read on the forward strand.
CAGACCCAATAGACCCGAGCCCGTTAACTGCTTCATAGAATACTCAGGGAAACCAACGCCCTCCAGCTCTAGCTGAGCGGGACTAAGCACAGTAAACACCACACATGGACTGGCCGCAGCGCTGCAGGAGCCACGTACATATACAGGATTTACCACTTGATTTACATAGGAAAAACAGCGCAACTACTGACAACAGCTCGAACGCATGTAGAAAGCCGCTGACTATAATTATCTTTTATAGGCATGTCTTGGGTCTACTGGACCTAGTTGAAACCACCCTAATCATCTAGGGGGTTTGGCCAGGTGCAGGTGGCAGCCAACTGCCAAGCTGTAGATACATCACTACACAGACAGAACGAACGGTGCGAATGACGGAATCTCCAGGTTGTAAAATCTAGCAAATGTGTCTTGTGAAGACCATCCTGCTGCCAGACAAATATCCTGAATCGGCATACCTTTTGCCCAAGCCCACGACGAAGCCATTTTTCTTGTGGAATGGGCGTGTACTCCCCACGGACAGACCTCATTCTTAGAGGCATACGCCAACACGATCGCTTCCACAATCCAATGTAACAGCCGGTGTTTTGACTCTGGCAGTCCCTTGGTACAGACACCGAAACGCATAAACGGCTGTTCTGCCTGTCTGAAATGACTAGTCCTCTCCAGATAAACTCACTTCGTAAAAGTCCTCAGGGCCAAAGCTAAGCCGAACAGGAGAACTTTAAATTGATAAGCTCTGTCCTTGAACGCAAATCTTAGAAAACGCCTGTGACGAGGGGCTATCTGAATGTGAAAATAGATGTCTTTCAAGTCCACCAGGCTGAATGTGCGTGAGGATCTGTTTCACAGTTATCATCTTGAACGAGCGCTTTGCAAGTGCGTGGTTCAGCGGTCTCAAATCTAGAATAGGCCGAAAACCCCAGTCCTTTTTGGGGACTAGAAAGTAGCCACACCCCATATTCCCCAGGGGAACCTCTTCTGTTGCTTGTTTTGCAAGGAGAAAAAGAATTTCTGATCTCAAAACCGGTGCATCTCTGTCCTGAGATCTGACATCATCACGCCACTGAAACAGGGTGGTCTGCGTGTGAACTGAAGCGTATACCCGCTCGAAACTGTGCTCAGCACCCATTCTGACACTCCTGGAAGTGCATGCCACGCGTCCAAATAGTGAGAAAGGGGTTGAAGCGCCCCGTGACGCGTCTGATGACGGGGAGCCGCCCACCACCCGAGGGGCATCGTAGATGTATTCTGCACCGGCTGGACCGCTGGCATGAGCTGGGGGAACACTTATTGATAAACATTTCCCCCTGTCACCTGCAACATGCGAGGGGACAGGCAGGTGAAGCACAACAAGACAAACTCTTTTACGAAGCGGCTCGGCGTCCATCTCTCCGGGTGACCGCTTCCTCCTCAGACCAACCCCGTCAGGAACGCTTCTGTGGATCTGGCACAGCACCAGAAGGACGGGGTCCCATCTTCTTCGGGTACCGGAATTGCCTCACTTTCGGTCTCATGGCTGGCTGCGGGTCGGGTTTTGACTGTCATTTGCTCACAGGAAGGACAGTCAGGCCCATCCAGCGCGGCCTCTGCGTGGGCTCGGCCCAGACAGAAGACACGCACATCATGTGCATCAGGGAGCTCATTGGGTTTTTTTCACCTGGCCCCTCCTCCTCAGACTTGACGCACACGCAGGTTGCCAGATTAACGACACGAACAGAAACGAGCGCACATGCCGACGAATGAAATTAAATACACTGTGCTTTCCGCCAACTGGCAACCCTCGGTGCCGAAATACAATCGGGTAAAGTGGCAGTGGGCGGGTTTCACAAACCATAACAAACACAGTCATTCCGGGCCGGAGAATAACTGACTGTAGCATTGTTTTTCAGATAAACAAGTATGTTAACTTAGCATGTTTCTTAAATATCTACAAACATATTATGGTATTTTTATGCTTTAGTAGAGTCAAAATCCTACAAACAGCAACTTTAACTGCGGTGAGTAAAAATCTTCGATGCTTGCTTCGTGAAGGAGAAAGATTCTGAGGCAATGACGCTGGACGTCAGCCTATATAGTGGGTGGCTCCACTCCTAGCTCAAGCACTTGAGCACCATTGGCTGGTAAGATTTACTGGCGTGATGCAATAAGGCTTCAGTATTTTGGGAGGAGGGGGATAACCCTCAAGCGTAAGCTACGCAGTGTCGAGAGACCGAACTTGATAGGGAATCATGTTGTTTTGTTTACGTGTCAGTGAAGAGAAGTGACAGAGACAGAGCTGGTAGAGAACACACCCTTTTTATTTTCTTTATTTTAGATAAGCACATTGTTTCGTTGTCATTATGACTATACCGAAATAAAGGTAGACCCTTTGCAGTTTCAAACAATACCTTATTCTTATCTGTACGATCAAAACTGACAGTATTTTTAGTTCCTTTCACGGTCATAAAGAAAATACGAGACCAGTGCGGGCTTCGACCCCAGGGGGTTAATGATCCCATTACGTCATTTAATTATCATTAAACACGTATTTGACTATTGCGATTTGAAAAACTCACAGTAAATACAGTTTTACAGCTGTTACAGCTTTAATCAAAGTTAAAAGTCTCACGTAGGCGCAACACGTAGAGTAGTTTCGTTTTGTGTGAAAACATGACTGAAGGCAGACTGCTGAGGGAAATTATATGAAAGAATATATGATTTCATTATTTGTGTGAATGCGTAAGAAACCGACTGTCTTCAGAAAAGTTTTGATGGCATTTGCTTTCTATCTTCCCTCCGTTTAATGCGTAATAAAGCTGCATTCAGAAGCGCAGCGCTGCTTTGTTTACAGAGGTTACCGTGGAAACAGCTCTGTTCTGCTGCTCATCTGCCGTCAAACTGTGGATTTACAAATTCATTCAGTCTGCCATGTTTTTGTTCAGACCAATGTGAAAATCAGACCAAATTTTTGTTGTAAATCTTAACCGGTCGGTGTAAAATAGGCTCCCTTGTTATCACGAGTGTTGAGATTCTTAGAATGCACATTAGCTTATGCAGAACTGTTTATGGGGCATATAAAATTTAATTGATCATCCTTTTATTAAAAAAAAATATATATTTAAAGGCTGATATGTTGTAATTTTTATTTTTAAAAATGGTCAACTTTATTTGAACATATAGTACATGTCAGTAGATAACATGTTATGAATATGTTTTTGTTAGTTTAAAATCTGGCCATGAACATTTTTTAAAATTGTTTTATTTCACTGTTTATGCAAACAAAAAGTGCGTAGTATTGCAAATTTTATTTGTTGGCTTTTCTCATAAAACTTGAAAATTATTTAAGTGTGTGTGTATCAGTGCTTTTTTAATATTTCCAGTACATTTTAACAACAGGGTATATAACAGTTTGGATTGATATTTAAGAGATTTAAGTACTGTATAACACTGGTAACTCCCAGCCGCTTTCATTTTTAAAAAGTAGCTCCTGAATGAAATAAGGTTGGAGACCCCTGCTCGTGCGCTGCAGTGTGATGATGTTGTGTCTGCAGGAGTGTATCCCGCTCACCCCGGACACATGCACCGGCCGCTGGCCAGCTCTTACCCCTCACTACAGCCGGCCTATCAGAGTGTGTCCGGCACGCAGACGCCGCCTCCTGCGCAGCCGCAGACGCAGCAGTACCAGCAGACGCAGCTCTACCCACAGATGCCGCCTCCTGCGCAGACGCAGCCGCAGAAGCAGCTCTACCCGCAGACGCCGTCTCCTGCGCAGCCACAGATGCAGCTCTACCCACAAATGCCGCCTCCTGCGCAGACGCAGCTCTATTCGCAGACGCAGATGCCGCCTTCTGCGCAGACACAGCCGCAGATGCCTCCTCCTGCGCAGACGCAGCTCTATTCGCAGACGCAGATGCCGCCTCCTGCGCAGACACAGCCGCAGATGCCTCCTCCTGCGCAGACGCAGCTCTATTCGCAGTCGCAGATGCCTCCTCCTGCGCAGACGCAGCTCTTTTCGCAGCAGCAGATGCAGCTCTATCCGCAGGTACGTCTGTCTCAGATCAGACTCATGCTGTAGCTCAGGAATCTCTCAGCACGGAGTAGTTTTCAGCTGCTCTGCACTCGCTCTAAGAACTCTACACACTTTGGTGCCACTTTTAAAGGTGTTACTTTTTTGTAGTAGTAGTAATAGATTGTAGGTGTAGAAATTAGATGGATGTTAGGCTGTTATGTAATATAAAACTGGTGGGATTTTTTTGTCCCAGTTCAGAGTTCTTGACCCTCTCTATTATATTGGAGCTGAATGATTAATTTACATAGCTCCAATATCACAAATCTTTGATTTAATCAAACAGATAATTTAAAATATATATATATTTTATATATGTATTTTCCAAAAAACACCAAAATAAAAGCTCAATTTTGCATGACTGTATTTAAAAATAAAAAATTCTATATTTAAAACAAAATAATTTATTTTTAATGAAAAGTGTTTTTTTTTCAGTGTAATGTCATTATTGCAATAGATTTCCGATTGTAATTATTATAAATATTAAACAAAATAAGTTATTGTTTATGTCTTATTTTCTATGCTAAAGCTCCCCCCAACACAATCACCCCAATTATTCTAGAAGTCATTTGGTGAAAAGTCTGTTATTTTTTTTTTTTCATATCACAATATGAAACCTATTTACAGAAAAAAAAATTTCCCAGGTTTTCCCAAAATCAGCGCTGCAGCATTTAAAATCATATAGCAATGTTATGTTATGAAAGGAATACAAATATGCATATGCTTAAATTCAGGAAATAAAATGAACAAAGAATAAAGTCCTCTTACTGAGTGTTTTTTGTGAGACTGTGGTTTATTGTCTGAGAGCGGAGCTAAGCCGGTGTTTGTGCTGTTCTCTTGCAGCCGTCTGCAGCCGCGGCTCAGCTGAGCCCCTCGTTAGCGTCGTTAAGCCTGCAGTCTCAGCCTCCGGAGGCTCTGAGGGTCGTGAACCTGCTGCAGGAGCGCAGCCTCCTTCCTCCGGGATGCGTGCCGCCGCCGGTGCCCTGTCTGCCCCACGACCTGCAGAAGCTCAACTGCAGCCCAGAGTCAGTGCTCCTCGCTCCTCTCTCTTCTCTGTCGCTGGGGTTTGTGCTCTCGCTGACCGTGTTCTCGTCCGCAGGGTGTTCCGCTGTACTCTGACCAGCATCCCGCAGACGCAGTCTCTGCTGAACAAGGCCAAGCTTCCCCTCGGCCTGCTGCTGCACCCCTTTAAAGACCTCTCTGTGAGTCACCTGATCCTCAGACACCACATCTCACCTCCGCGGAGTAGGGCTGGGCATCTCCAGCTCCAGCTTCGAACCGGTTCCAGATTCCCAAGAACCGGGTGTTCGATGAGACGCGTTTCCGTTCTGCTTAACGATCCCTGCGTTCGGTGCAGACGTCTTTTCCACTGCAGAAAAGATCGTTCCGAGCCGGAACTGATGACTTTCATATTTATCGACCAGTGAACAGAAAACTACGTCAGTATATCATCATAAACACAGCCGTTTCTGTCTTAAGTGAACGTAAACATGAGAAAGAAAACGCTCGTGTTCTGTGTGCGTTCGGTGTTAAAGAGACAGCAGCCTAATAAACACACTGCCTGTCATTAATGTTAATCAAAGAACAAAATACTTTTTTTTTTTTTTTTTTTATTGGAATCGCTAAGCAGAATCGGAGTCAGAATTGATGAAATTGAAAGGAGACCCAGCCCTACTGCTGAACACTGAGAGCACCCAGAAATGAAAACTTCCCTCGTGACTGACGGACTTCTGTGGAAGGAGAAATTCAGTGTTTTGAATTTACTTTCAGTAATAATAAACAGAAATTGAAGCTTTCCGGCTTCAAAAAGCACACAGAAGCACTGTAAAAATATCCTAAATGGCAAATAGGCCTAGTCAGACAGTGAAAAGAAGAGGATAAAATTACTTTTTTTATTTAGTCGCCAAATTGCAGAATTTAAATTTAAAACATTATTTAAGATATTAATCTTCATCATTATTTGTACTGTGTAAATGCATTCATGCCACCTCAGGGCTCATTAAACAGTCTGTAAATGCATCTAATGCCAGTTCAGATGCAGCTGCTGTGCTTCACTAAAGCCGTGCAAAGATGGGTTTTGTTGATATTTGGCTGGTAACTGTAGAGCTTTATCAATCCTATCACTCTCCCTGTGCTCATCTCAACACGAATGATCTTATGAGTTATTATTGAGCTAATGGTCTTCCTCTCCAGCAACTGCCTGTGGTGACGTCCAGTAATATCGTCCGCTGCCGCTCCTGTCGGACGTACATCAACCCGTTTGTGACCTTCATGGATGCTAGAAGATGGAAGTGCAACCTGTGTCACCGAGTCAATGATGGTGAGCACTAGTGTGACGGTGAGATTTGTTTGTTTATGCGGTGTGACATCTGAATCCTGTAGATGAATGTTTTTGAATCCTGTGGTCTCAGTTCCAGAGGAGTTCATGTATAACCCGGTCAGCAGATCGTATGGAGCGCCTCACAAAAGACCAGAGGTGCAGAACGCCACCATCGAGTTCATCGCCCCGTCAGAATACATGGTGCGCTTTATAACTTCATATTTTCTGTTTTTGTTGTAATTTTGTTGTTTGTTTTTATCTTTTTTTAGATTCGTTTTTTTTGTCTAAATTATTCTGAATATTTTGAAGTTTTTGTTTTTCATTTGTTTTTTGTTGAAATTTTAACATTGTAGTCATTTTGTGTTTTTGTCATTTTTACTAGTTTTTATGTCTGTGAGGTTTTTAGTAATTCATCTCAGTTTTAGTTAATCATAATCAAATGAACAATGTTTCTATTGCAACTAGCTTATATTAAGTTAAGTTTTTTTAATATATTATTTTAGTTATCATTTAAGTAAGTTTTTTAAATGGTTTAAGTTTGCTATAACCCTGGTTTCATGTAGACACTGACAGACAGTTCTATCTGTAACATCATAGTATAATGTACAGATCTGTTAAGTTACGTAAGCCATGCAGCAGGCATTTCTAAATACAGAGTGTGAGAGGTTGAAGCGCAGTGTTTGTCCGCAGCTGAGGCCGCCGCAGCCCGCCGTTTACCTCTTCCTCCTGGACGTGTCTCATAACGCGCTGGAGACCGGATATCTGGAGGTCGTCTGTCAGACGCTCCTGGACAACCTCGACTCGTAAGTGAGCATCGCTGATGCAGCTGCTGTCCGCTGCGCTTGAGCTCACTCATCAGTGTGTTTCTTTACGATGAAGGCTTCCCGGAGACACTCGGACGAAGATCGGCTTCATCACGTTCGACAGCACCATCCATTTCTACAACCTGCAGGAAGGCCTGTCGCAGCCTCAGATGCTCGTCGTGTCAGACATCGATGGTAAGCGCGTTCTCGCATCAGTACAGATGTGCAGTGAGGTCTCAGAAGTGAGCTGACTGTCGGCCGTTCCTCCCTCAGATGTGTTCTTGCCGACGCCGGACAGCCTTCTGGTCAACCTGAGCGAATGCAGAGAGGTGAGCGAGCGAGCAGCACGAGCGCTCTGGCTCTGTCGGACGCGGCTCTAAACGCTCTGGTTGTCGTTGCAGCTGGTGCAGGATCTGCTGGCGAGTCTGCCGCAGATGTTCAGTAAGACGATGGAGACGCAGTCTGCTCTGGGTCCGGCGCTGCAGGCCGCCTTCAAGCTGCTGTCTCCCACCGGCGGACGCATGTCTGTGTTCCAGACGCAGCTGCCAACCATCGGCATCGGCGCGCTCAAACCCAGAGAAGAGCCCAGCCAGAGAGCCAACGCCAAGGTTTGCCACCCGATCACTATAATGATTGATTGATTGATTGATTGATTGATTGATTGATTGATTGGTTTTGAGCCTCGGGTTCAATAATTTCATAGATGCAAACTCCTCCCCTTTCAGTGACCGCTCGCTTTCTTCAGATCAGAATAGGTCACCTGAGAGATTTGCTTGGATCCAATGAGAAAGTGTTTTTATTTGGGGGGGGGGGGGGGGGGGTCTTATAAGTGTAAATAAAGAACTGGGGCCGGTTGCATAAACTGTGTAGACTAGTTTTTTTTCTTCAAAACTGGCCATAACTTTTTAAATTCAGTTATGAAAAGGTAGATTGGTCTTATTTGTATTGGAAAAGTAAGGCTGCTGCTAGTTGGTTAAACTAGTTCTTACCACACAGTCTTAACACGGGAGCTAAGTTCATGCAACTGGCCCCTGGGGCCTGTTCCATAACACAAGTTTACCAAATAAGCCAGGCTTATTTCAGTAATTCTGACTTATTTTCACTTGATTTGGTTTCTGAAAGCAAAATTACCACAGCTCAAGCTCAGTCACTGTGGCAACTTATGCTGGGAAACTAGCCTGGTCAGGAGCAGGCTAACTGTCAGGCTAAGCTGAGCTCCACTAACAAGGACCAATAGGAACCACCGACTCTCTCACATACAATTAGTTGACTTTATTATCAGTCCAAAAATAAAAGTATACAGAAAATACACCTTAAATAATCAAATAAATAAAAAATAGGCTACAACCAACTGTATTTAATGTATTGTTCCCAAAATAGGCTAATGACATTTTAACATAGTTGCTACTTGCGCATTTAGTTGATCAGCAATTTCTAGCCATGCAGCCTTTCTCTCTGAATTTATGACAGCTGCACCTTTTATGGTTATTAGAACATTAAAACATTGCAATCTAACATGGCTCTTTAAAGCATTAAAAACACTAAACCAAAAGTTAAAATCACTGAATTAAAAATTTAAATAAATAATAGAAATCAGACTACATTTTAACTGATAAGAGGAACACACATTTAACTCATTTGAGCTAGTATTAGCCAGCTTACATTTGATTTACAGTTATTGCTATCATAAAAATACACTTATATGTAGGATTAAAATTCTATGTGTCACATTTAATGTCCAACAACAAATATTTTAGCAGAATGTATATTTTATTCAGAATTCTTGCGCTATTATTCTGTTCTGCCCGTCTGTGTAACGCACATGCGCTCAGCAGCACTCGCTAAGCCTCGCCCACTCCTGACAGCAAAATGGATATATTTGCATTACTTTCTAACATTTACAGATGAGAAATATGCCTGTGACGTGTCAGTTATGCACTGAGGAAAACACAACGTCTCAAATGCATTAAACAACACAAATATTCGCTGTTTGTCATGGTGGATCGATTTGATCCATGATCGACATTAAGGGCTGCTTAAGAATAAGCTGCACATCAAATTATCCTGACTCACTGAACCTGGATCGCATTAGTGAGATTGCGTGAACTTAAATTTTAGTTTATGAAACCGCTTTAGTCCCGATTGATTTGTTAGGCTATTTCAAGTCAGGTTTTGGACTTTAATCCCCGCTTTTCTTAGCGTCTTTTATGGAACAGGCCCCTGGTTGTTTCAATAAGTTTTGTGTAGTATCTTCTTTACTCTTTACTTCAGAAACTCCATCTAAAAAGGGTAGTATTTGATGTATATGAGGTCTGAGATGTGTGAACGGTGAAGAGAGAGAGAGAGAGAGAGGGAGGGGGGGGGGGGGGGGCAAACACTTTGCATTTTAGATCAGCGTTGCTGTTTAATCAGCCAATATTGTCTTTAATAATCTGCACAGCACTTCATCTTTTATAACATGGGATTTTGACCAAATTTATTCAATCTTAATTTTTGTAAAATGCTGCAACAAGATATATATATTGGTGAAAAATGACAGTTTTGGACATATAAGGTAATAAAAAATACCTTAAAGTAACTACAAATCAGCGTGTAAAGCAAATATCTTTAAAATGAATTCTGTGTGGAGCATGCCCTCCATCACTTAAATCGAAAATTCATGAGAAATTACCCCCTAAAAGGTCATTTAAAGTCATCATGTGAAAAGCCTTGAATAGACTTTACGAAAAATGGCTTTAGAAAGAAAGAAAAATTCTCATTTGATTTAGCTTTGCATAAATAATGATAATGCTTAATAATGGACTTTTTTAAAAAGTGTATTGAAATATGCAATGATTTTTAAAAAATGAAATGATACTCTGAATATGAAACTGTGAATATAAAAGTAGGAGGCGGTGAGTCATCGAATCGTTCATTCAGCTGATCCAGAAGCTAATCCTTTATGAATGAATCACTGAATTTGTTCAAAACAGTGGATTGATGTCGTAATGAATCGCCGCTGTGTTTCTCAGACGCCCAGCAGCTCCGCTGTGAGTTTGATCGGACCTATTTTTATTTGTGAAATTGATCAAAACAGGTATTATTCGTCTAATATGTAGCACAGTATGCACTTCTTGTTTATTGAACTGTTGTATAAATCAATATCACAATAGGGCCTTCCGCACCGCAGGAACCTTTTCATAGTACCCGAACTAATTGTGGAACTACCCGCTCTTTGGCGTGTTCGCACCGCGGGAACTAGGAACGGTTTTAGCTCCCGGAGCTGCGTTTGGAGGAACTAATTAGCTCCTGCTTCAGAGCGGGGTCTAAAACCGTTCCGTAGGAACTATCGTGACGTAAGTGTGCGCTGATTGGCTAAACGCGTACGGAAACGCCCTCACCCGCCATGATTTAAAACACTGTGTAAACATTGTATTATACTGAGAGCATTTATGAACTGTATTTACCTGAAGACTTCGTCTGCGGCGTTTTGTGCTTCTGTCAGCCTCAATGAAGTGTAACACTGCAAATTGTCGTTGGAGACTCGACGTCCTCTTTTCCGATCTTTCAATCGCTTGACGTATATTTTGACATTCCATGTCCATTACTGTGAAACACGCGAGACACAACAAAAACTGTTTTTTGGGGGGGGTTTTAATGGCTCTCATATTTTGAATTTTAGGTATTTTAATAGACTTTATCTCAGTCAGTCATCCTGCATCATGTTCATCAGAAACTGCATCATTTTTTCCGTAATTAATCACACCAAAGTAATGTTTTTACTTTTATAGGAGTTTATCACTTGAAACGCTATATTTTCATCTGTTTTGTGGTGGTTTTGCTCTGTAGGACGTGCAGCATCTCAGTCCTGCGACGGACTTCTATAAGAAGCTGGCTCTGGACTGCTCCGGTCATCATGTGGCGGTGGATCTGTTCCTGCTGAGCGCGCAGTACTCTGACCTGTCCTCTCTGGGTCAGTCACTAACTACCTCAGCTTTACTGATCCGCTCGAAGCGCGGTCTGCTCCACGGTCACTGCTGAGGGATCGATGCAGGGACCTGACCCATGTTAGACAAATAAATCAACCCTGTAAAGCATAAATAAATAGAAATAATTGTCCTATTTTATTTTATTTTTTTAATGGAACCGTTTACTCTCCTGGAGATGTGTGTGATGTAGTGAGACTGGACAGAACTGGTGTGGTCCGGTCAGCACAGATGAACGTTAATGTCTCAGTGTGGTTTGTGTGGGAACTCTATTAAACGATCCTTCATCTCCTCCCGAAGGCTGTATATCCAGGTACTCGGCCGGAAGCGTCTATTTCTACCCTTCATACCACAAGCAGCACAACCCGCCTCAGACGGAGCGTCTGCAGAAAGACCTGAAGAGATACCTGACGCGCAAGATCGGCTTCGAGGCCGTCATGAGGATCCGCTGCACTAAAGGTGTGTTCAATGCAGAGGTCGCGTCAAAACATTTCGTCATTTACAGCATTTCTTTTAGCAGTGATGAAAGAATCTGAAGGCTGTTCGTCACGTTGACAGATTACACTGAGGGTCATCTACTGTACTTATAACTGTAGTTCCCAGCCCTGTCCAGCTGGTGGCAGCGGAGCGCTAATAACACTCTCTCCGGTCTGTTGCTGTAGGTTCGATTACGCACGGGTAAACTTCACTGCCGCTTCGCTTGATCTGAGGTGTCTACAGCGATCTGTCACGCTACAGGGTTTATTGCTTGAATTTTCTAATAAAATGGACAGAATTTGAAATCTGAGACTGTTTCATATCAAAAGTAACAACGCGCAGAGCTTAGCTTGTGATTTATCGGATGGCAGGCGCAGTATATGTACGGTTCATTCATCAGCTGAAAACAGCATCGGTTGGGATTTAAGAATTGATATCGGGTCATAAAAATGAAAATCTATTCAAATCAAGAAATCGGCCAGTCCTAGCATGTTTTGTTGTTTTTAGCGTCCTCTGCTGTCACTGTGGTGTTGAACATGAAAAGTGACGCCGCAATGTCTCTGTTCTCTTCATGAATAAATAAATGCACAAGTCTGTATGCTCACCCTGTAGGCTCATTATTAAAATAGACAATGTGTGCAAAAACACAAGCAGTTAAATGTGTTATAATTAAAATGATGAATAATAATAGATTGTGATGGAATTTTTACGACCCCGTGTGTCAGAATGGCGGGTGATGTTGGAGTCGGGTGTAGTAGAGCGCTGACGGGTGTGCTGTGCTCCTCAGGTCTGTCCATACACACCTTCCACGGGAACTTCTTCGTGCGCTCCACTGACCTGCTGTCTCTGGCCAACGTGAACCCCGACGCCGGCTTCGCCGTGCAGATGAGCATCGAGGAGAACCTGCTGGACCAGCAGACCGTGTCCTTCCAGGCCGCGCTGCTCTACACCTCCAGCAAAGGAGAGCGGCGGATCCGTGTGCACACGCTGTGTCTGCCCGTGGTCAACTCTCTGTCGGACATCTTCGCTGGAGCGGACGTCCAGGCCATCACGGCTCTTCTGGCCAGCATGGGTACGGCTGATGATCTGATCTCTGCTCGCACAGCGTTCGGACGCCCAAAAATATTCCTCGTCACACGCCGCAACCTCGTACAGAGCCAACAACAAATTAAAGACATACACAGATCATAAAAATAGATTATCAATAATATATAATAAACAATCAAGAAATATGATATGAATAAAATACAGTATAATAAATGTAATAAGCTAGGAATTGTGAATAAAATTAAATTATAAAATATAATGAACTATCAAGAAATATGGTATGACAAAAAACAGAATATAATACACGTATAAAATTGAAAGTAAAATATATAAATTACAATATATTAAATTAAAGAAATATGGGAATAATAAATCTAGTAAACTATTAATAAACATGATGTGAATAAAATGGAAAATAGAACGCATGTATAATATAATTAACTTCCAAGAAGTATGGTCAATAAAATAGAATACAAATATAATAAATTAGCAGTAAACATGAATACAATTCAAAGTAGATTATAGAATACAGAACATAAAATAGAAAATAAAAGAATAAAATTGAATAAATATGTAAAATTTACTAAACTATTTTATTATAATAAAATGGAATTATTATAATAAACATGGTGTGAAAAATGGAAATCGAATATAAGGTAAATAATAAACTATTAATAAACATAATGTCCATAAAATGGGAAATAGAACATAAATAATATAATAAACTCAATAAACGTAATGCAAATACGATAGAAAATAAAATACAGCAAAGAGAAAAGAATAGAGCAAAGATTTTTATGAAGAATTATGAATACAGATCATTCTGTCCTCTTGAGAAGGATATTTAGAAGAATATTGAAGGTATTAATATAGAATTGAACTGATCTCAGGTGAATATCAGATACTGATTGAGGCTTATCCTCTCTGAACTGTTATAATATTAGTTTGGCTTCTTCCATGGAGTCGAGTGTTCGGTAACGTGAAGCTGTCAGACTCGGGCTCGTGTTCCAGATCATAGATCCTGCGTTCTCATATGAAGCGTTGTAACGGAGTGTGTTTGTTCTGTTTGTGTTTGTGTGTTTCAGCCGTGGATCGCTGTGTGACGGCGAGTCTGAGTGACGCTCGGGACGCTCTGATCAACGCTGCGATCGACTCTCTGGCATCCTACCGCTCCTCAGTGCTGACCGTCCCTCAGCCCGGCCTGCTGGCCCCAGCCTGCCTGCGCCTGCTCCCGCTCTACATCCTGGCCCTGCTCAAACAGGTACGACACACGCTACATACTCACACACCTGCTCTACATCCTGACCCTGCTCAAACACGTACGACATGCTACATACTCACACACTCGCTCTACATCCTGGCCCTGCTCAAACACGTACGACACGCTACATACTCACACACTCGCTCTACATCCTGACCCTGCTCAAACACGCACGACACACTACATACTCACACACCCGCTCTACATCCTGACCCTGCTCAAACACGTACGACACACGCTACATACTCACACACGCTCTCTACATCCTGGCCCTGCTCAAACAGGTACGACACGCTACATACTCACACACTCTCTCTACATCCTGGCCCTGCTCAAACACGCACGACACACGCTACATACTCACACACGCTCTACATCCTGACCCTGCTCAAACACGTACGACACGCTACATACTCACACACTCGCTCTACATCCTGACCCTGCTCAAACACGCACGACACACTACATACTCACACACCCGCTCTACATCCTGACCCTGCTCAAACACGTACGACACACGCTACATACTCACACACGCTCTCTACATCCTGGCCCTGCTCAAACAGGTACGACACGCTACATACTCACACACTCTCTCTACATCCTGGCCCTGCTCAAACACGCACGACACACGCTACATACTCACACACTCGCTCTACATCCTGGCCCTGCTCAAACACGCACGACACACGCTACATACTCACACACTCGCTCTACATCCTGGCCCTGCTCAAACACGTACGACACACGCTACATACTCACACACTCGCTCTACATCCTGGCCCTGCTCAAACACGCACAACACACGCTACATACTCACGCATTCGCTCTACATCCTGGCCCTGCTCAAACACGCACGACACACTACATACTCACACACCCGCTCTACATCCTGGCCCTGCTCAAACACGCACGACACACGCTACATACTCACACACTCGCTCTACATCCTGGCCCTGCTCAAACACGCACGACACACGCTACATACTCACGCATTCGCTCTACATCCTGGCCCTGCTCAAACACGTACGACACACGCTACATACTCACACACTCGCTCTACATCCTGGCCCTGCTCAAACACGCACGACACACGCTACATACTCACGCATTCGCTCTACATCCTGGCCCTGCTCAAACACGTACGACACACGCTACATACTCACACACTCGCTCTACATCCTGACCCTGCTCAAACACGCACGACACACGCTACATACTCACACACTCGCTCTACATCCTGGCCCTGCTCAAACACGCACGACACGCTACATACTCACACACTCGCTCTACATCCTGACCCTGCTCAAACACGCACGACACGCTACATACTCACACACTCGCTCTACATCCTGGCCCTGCTCAAACACGCACGACACGCTACATACTCACACACCCGCTCTACATCCTGGCCCTGCTCAAACACGTACGACACACGCTACATACTCACACACCCGCTCTACATCCTGGCCCTGCTCAAACACGCACGACACGCTACATACTCACACACTCTCTCTACATCCTGGCCCTGCTCAAACACGTACGACACACGCTACATACTCAAACACTCGCTCTACATCCTGGCCCTGCTCAAACACGCATGACACACGCTACATACTCACACACTCTCTCTACATCCTGGCCCTGCTCAAACACGCACCACATGCTACATACTCACACACTCGCTCTACATCCTGGCCCTGCTCAAACACGCATGACACACGCTACATACTCACACACTCTCTCTACATCCTGGCCCTGCTCAAACACGCATGACACACGCTACATACTCACACACTCGCTCCACATCCTGGCCCTGCTCAAACACGCACCACATGCTACATACTCACACACTCGCTCTACATCCTGGCCCTGCTCAAACACGCATGACACACGCTACATACTCACACACTCTCTCTACATCCTGGCCCTGCTCAAACACGCATGACACACGCTACATACTCACACACTCGCTCTACATCCTGACCCTGCTCAAACACGTACGACACACGCTACATACTCACGCACTCTCTCTACATCCTGACCCTGCTCAAACACGCACGACACACTACATACTCACACACCCGCTCTACATCCTGGCCCTGCTCAAACACGCACGACACACGCTACATACTCACGCACTCTCTCTACATCCTGACCCTGCTCAAACACGCACGACACACTACATACTCACGCACCCGCTCTACATCCTGGCCCTGCTCAAACACGCACGACACACTACATACTCACACACCCGCTCTACATCCTGGCCCTGCTCAAACACGCACGACACACGCTACATACTCACACACTCGCTCTACATCCTGGCCCTGCTCAAACACGCACGACACACGCTACATACTCACGCACTCTCTCTACATCCTGACCCTGCTCAAACACGCACGACACACGCTACATACTCACACACTCGCTCTACATCCTGACCCTGCTCAAACACGCACGACACGCTACATACTCACACACTCGCTCTACATCCTGGCCCTGCTCAAACACGCACGACACGCTACATACTCACACACCCGCTCTACATCCTGGCCCTGCTCAAACACGTACGACACACGCTACATACTCACACACTCGCTCTACATCCTGACCCTGCTCAAACACGTACGACACACGCTACATACTCACACACTCTCTCTACATCCTGGCCCTGCTCAAACACGTACGACACACGCTACATACTCAAACACTCGCTCTACATCCTGGCCCTGCTCAAACACGCATGACACACGCTACATACTCACACACTCTCTCTACATCCTGGCCCTGCTCAAACACGCATGACACACGCTACATACTCACGCACTCGCTCTACATCCTGACCCTGCTCAAACACGCACCACATGCTACATACTCACACACTCGCTCTACATCCTGACCCTGCTCAAACACGCACGACACACGCTACATACTCACACACTCGCTCTACATCCTGGCCCTGCTCAAACACGCACGACACACGCTACATACTCACGCACTCGCTCTACATCCTGACCCTGCTCAAACACGCACGACACACGCTACATACTCACGCACTCGCTCTACATCCTGACCCTGCTCAAACACGCACGACACACGCTACATACTCACACACTCGCTCTACATCCTGGCCCTGCTCAAACACGCACGACACACGCTACATACTCACACACTCTCTCTACATCCTGGCCCTGCTCAAACACGTACGACATACGCTACATACTCACACACTCGCTCTACATCCTGGCCCTGCTCAAACACGCACGACACGCTACATACTCACACACTCGCTCTACATCCTGGCCCTGCTCAAACACGCACGACACACGCTACATACTCACACACTCGCTCTACATCCTGGCCCTGCTCAAACACGCACGACACACGCTACATACTCACACACTCGCTCTACATCCTGACCCTGCTCAAACACGCATGACACACGCTACATACTCACACACTCTCTCTACATCCTGGCCCTGCTCAAACACGTACGACACACGCTACATACTCTCACACTCGCTCTACATCCTGACCCTGCTCAAACACGCACGACACACGCTACATACTCACACACCCGCTCTACATCCTGGCCCTGCTCAAACACGCACGACACACGCTACATACTCACACACTCGCTCTACATCCTGACCCTGCTCAAACACGCACGACACACGCTACATACTCACACACCCGCTCTACATCCTGACCCTGCTCAAACACGCACGACACACGCTACATACTCACACACCCGCTCTACATCCTGGCCCTGCTCAAACACGCACAACACACGCTACATACTCACACACTCTCTCTACATCCTGACCCTGCTCAAACACGCACCACATGCTACATACTCACACACTCTCTCTACATCCTGACCCTGCTCAAACACGCATGACACACGCTACATACTCACACACTCACTCTACATCCTGACCCTGCTCAAACACGCATGACACACGCTACATACTCACACGCTCTCTCTACATCCTGGCCCTGCTCAAACACGCATGACACACGCTACATACTCACACACTCGCTCTACATCCTGACCCTGCTCAAACACGCACCACATGCTACATACTCACACACTCACTCTACATCCTGACCCTGCTCAAACACGCATGACACACGCTACATACTCACACACTCTCTCTACATCCTGACCCTGCTCAAACACGCACCACATGCTACATACTCACACACTCGCTCTACATCCTGACCCTGCTCAAACACGCACGACACACGCTACATACTCACACACTCGCTCTACATCCTGACCCTGCTCAAACACGCACGACACACGCTACATACTCACACACCCGCTCTACATCCTGGCCCTGCTCAAACACGTACGACACGCTACATACTCACACACGCTACATACTCACACACTCGCTCTACATCCTGACCCTGCTCAAACACGCACGACACACGCTACATACTCACACACCCGCTCTACATCCTGGCCCTGCTCAAACACGCACGACACACGCTACATACTCACACACCCGCTCTACATCCTGGCCCTGCTCAAACACGCACGACACACGCTGCATACTCACACACTCGCTCTACATCCTGGCCCTGCTCAAACACGCACGACACACGCTACATACTCACGCACTCGCTCTACATCCTGACCCTGCTCAAACATGGACGACACATGCTACATACTCACACACCCGCTCTACATCCTGGCCCTGCTCAAACACGCACGACACACGCTACATACTCACACACTCGCTCTACATCCTGACCCTGCTCAAACATGGACGACACACGCTACATACTCACACACCCGCTCTACATCCTGACCCTGCTCAAACACGCACGACACGCTACATACTCACACACCCGCTCTACATCCTGACCCTGCTCAAACACGTACGACACACGCTACATACTCACACACCCGCTCTACATCCTGGCCCTGCTCAAACACGCACGACACGCTACATACTCACACACTCGCTCTACATCCTGGCCCTGCTCAAACACGCACGACACGCTACATACTCACACACCCGCTCTACATCCTGGCCCTGCTCAAACACGTACGACACACGCTACATACTCACACACCCGCTCTACATCCTGGCCCTGCTCAAACACGCACGACACGCTACATACTCACACACTCTCTCTACATCCTGGCCCTGCTCAAACACGTACGACACACGCTACATACTCAAACACTCGCTCTACATCCTGGCCCTGCTCAAACACGCATGACACACGCTACATACTCACACACTCTCTCTACATCCTGGCCCTGCTCAAACACGCACCACATGCTACATACTCACACACTCGCTCTACATCCTGGCCCTGCTCAAACACGCATGACACACGCTACATACTCACACACTCTCTCTACATCCTGGCCCTGCTCAAACACGCATGACACACGCTACATACTCACACACTCGCTCCACATCCTGGCCCTGCTCAAACACGCACCACATGCTACATACTCACACACTCGCTCTACATCCTGGCCCTGCTCAAACACGCATGACACACGCTACATACTCACACACTCTCTCTACATCCTGGCCCTGCTCAAACACGCATGACACACGCTACATACTCACACACTCGCTCTACATCCTGACCCTGCTCAAACACGTACGACACACGCTACATACTCACGCACTCTCTCTACATCCTGACCCTGCTCAAACACGCACGACACACTACATACTCACACACCCGCTCTACATCCTGGCCCTGCTCAAACACGCACGACACACGCTACATACTCACGCACTCTCTCTACATCCTGACCCTGCTCAAACACGCACGACACACTACATACTCACGCACCCGCTCTACATCCTGGCCCTGCTCAAACACGCACGACACACTACATACTCACACACCCGCTCTACATCCTGGCCCTGCTCAAACACGCACGACACACGCTACATACTCACACACTCGCTCTACATCCTGGCCCTGCTCAAACACGCACGACACACGCTACATACTCACGCACTCTCTCTACATCCTGACCCTGCTCAAACACGCACGACACACGCTACATACTCACACACTCGCTCTACATCCTGACCCTGCTCAAACACGCACGACACGCTACATACTCACACACTCGCTCTACATCCTGGCCCTGCTCAAACACGCACGACACGCTACATACTCACACACCCGCTCTACATCCTGGCCCTGCTCAAACACGTACGACACACGCTACATACTCACACACTCGCTCTACATCCTGACCCTGCTCAAACACGTACGACACACGCTACATACTCACACACTCTCTCTACATCCTGGCCCTGCTCAAACACGTACGACACACGCTACATACTCAAACACTCGCTCTACATCCTGGCCCTGCTCAAACACGCATGACACACGCTACATACTCACACACTCTCTCTACATCCTGGCCCTGCTCAAACACGCATGACACACGCTACATACTCACGCACTCGCTCTACATCCTGACCCTGCTCAAACACGCACCACATGCTACATACTCACACACTCGCTCTACATCCTGACCCTGCTCAAACACGCACGACACACGCTACATACTCACACACTCGCTCTACATCCTGGCCCTGCTCAAACACGCACGACACACGCTACATACTCACGCACTCGCTCTACATCCTGACCCTGCTCAAACACGCACGACACACGCTACATACTCACGCACTCGCTCTACATCCTGACCCTGCTCAAACACGCACGACACACGCTACATACTCACACACTCGCTCTACATCCTGGCCCTGCTCAAACACGCACGACACACGCTACATACTCACACACTCTCTCTACATCCTGGCCCTGCTCAAACACGTACGACATACGCTACATACTCACACACTCGCTCTACATCCTGGCCCTGCTCAAACACGCACGACACGCTACATACTCACACACTCGCTCTACATCCTGGCCCTGCTCAAACACGCACGACACACGCTACATACTCACACACTCGCTCTACATCCTGGCCCTGCTCAAACACGCACGACACACGCTACATACTCACACACTCGCTCTACATCCTGACCCTGCTCAAACACGCATGACACACGCTACATACTCACACACTCTCTCTACATCCTGGCCCTGCTCAAACACGTACGACACACGCTACATACTCTCACACTCGCTCTACATCCTGACCCTGCTCAAACACGCACGACACACGCTACATACTCACACACCCGCTCTACATCCTGGCCCTGCTCAAACACGCACGACACACGCTACATACTCACACACTCGCTCTACATCCTGACCCTGCTCAAACAC
Organism: Acrossocheilus fasciatus; assembly: GCA_036784905.1. Classification (NCBI taxonomy): domain Eukaryota; kingdom Metazoa; phylum Chordata; class Actinopteri; order Cypriniformes; family Cyprinidae; genus Acrossocheilus; species Acrossocheilus fasciatus. The sequence goes on from CM071958.1 coordinate 29,717,240, forward strand.
GCACGACACACGCTACATACTCACACACCCGCTCTACATCCTGACCCTGCTCAAACACGCACGACACACGCTACATACTCACACACCCGCTCTACATCCTGGCCCTGCTCAAACACGCACAACACACGCTACATACTCACACACTCTCTCTACATCCTGACCCTGCTCAAACACGCACCACATGCTACATACTCACACACTCTCTCTACATCCTGACCCTGCTCAAACACGCATGACACACGCTACATACTCACACACTCACTCTACATCCTGACCCTGCTCAAACACGCATGACACACGCTACATACTCACACGCTCTCTCTACATCCTGGCCCTGCTCAAACACGCATGACACACGCTACATACTCACACACTCGCTCTACATCCTGACCCTGCTCAAACACGCACCACATGCTACATACTCACACACTCACTCTACATCCTGACCCTGCTCAAACACGCATGACACACGCTACATACTCACACACTCTCTCTACATCCTGACCCTGCTCAAACACGCACCACATGCTACATACTCACACACTCGCTCTACATCCTGACCCTGCTCAAACACGCACGACACACGCTACATACTCACACACTCGCTCTACATCCTGACCCTGCTCAAACACGCACGACACACGCTACATACTCACACACCCGCTCTACATCCTGGCCCTGCTCAAACACGTACGACACGCTACATACTCACACACGCTACATACTCACACACTCGCTCTACATCCTGACCCTGCTCAAACACGCACGACACACGCTACATACTCACACACCCGCTCTACATCCTGGCCCTGCTCAAACACGCACGACACACGCTACATACTCACACACCCGCTCTACATCCTGGCCCTGCTCAAACACGCACGACACACGCTGCATACTCACACACTCGCTCTACATCCTGGCCCTGCTCAAACACGCACGACACACGCTACATACTCACGCACTCGCTCTACATCCTGACCCTGCTCAAACATGGACGACACATGCTACATACTCACACACCCGCTCTACATCCTGGCCCTGCTCAAACACGCACGACACACGCTACATACTCACACACTCGCTCTACATCCTGACCCTGCTCAAACATGGACGACACACGCTACATACTCACACACCCGCTCTACATCCTGACCCTGCTCAAACACGCACGACACGCTACATACTCACACACCCGCTCTACATCCTGACCCTGCTCAAACACGTACGACACACGCTACATACTCACACACCCGCTCTACATCCTGGCCCTGCTCAAACACGTACGACACACGCTACATACTCACACACCCGCTCTACATCCTGGCCCTGCTCAAACACGCACGACACGCTACATACTCACACACCCGCTCTACATCCTGACCCTGCTCAAACACGTACGACACACGCTACATACTCACGCACTCGCTCTACATCCTGACCCTGCTCAAACATGGACGACACACGCTACATACTCACACACCCGCTCTACATCCTGGCCCTGCTCAAACACGCACGACACACGCTACATACTCACACACTCGCTCTACATCCTGATCCTGCTCAAACATGGACGACACACGCTACATACTCACACACCCGCTCTACATCCTGACCCTGCTCAAACACGCACGACACACGCTACATACTCACACACCCGCTCTACATCCTGGCCCTGCTCAAACACGCACGACACGCTACATACTCACACACCCGCTCTACATCCTGGCCCTGCTCAAACACGTACGACACGCTACATACTCACACACGCTACATACTCACACACTCGCTCTACATCCTGACCCTGCTCAAACACGCACGACACACGCTACATACTCACACACCCGCTCTACATCCTGGCCCTGCTCAAACACGCACGACACACGCTACATACTCACACACCCGCTCTACATCCTGGCCCTGCTCAAACACGCACGACACACGCTACATACTCACACACTCGCTCTACATCCTGGCCCTGCTCAAACACGCACGACACACGCTACATACTCACGCACCCGCTCTACATCCTGGCCCTGCTCAAACACGCACGACACACGCTACATACTCACGCACTCGCTCTACATCCTGACCCTGCTCAAACATGGACGACACATGCTACATACTCACACACCCGCTCTACATCCTGGCCCTGCTCAAACACGCACGACACACGCTACATACTCACACACTCGCTCTACATCCTGACCCTGCTCAAACATGGACGACACACGCTACATACTCACACACCCGCTCTACATTCTGACCCTGCTCAAACACGCACGACACACGCTACATACTCACACACCCGCTCTACATCCTGACCCTGCTCAAACACGCACGACACACGCTACATACTCACACACCCGCTCTACATCCTGACCCTGCTCAAACACGCATGACACACGCTACATACTCACACACCCGCTCTACATCCTGACCCTGCTCAAACACGCATGACACACGCTACATACTCACACACCCGCTCTACATCCTGACCCTGCTCAAACACGTACGACACGCTACATACTCACACACTCGCTCTACATCCTGACCCTGCTCAAACACGCATGACACACGCTACATACTCACACACCCGCTCTACATCCTGACCCTGCTCAAACACGCATGACACACGCTACATACTCACACACCCGCTCTACATCCTGGCCCTGCTCAAACACGCACGACACACGCTACATACTCACACACTCGCTCTACATCCTGACCCTGCTCAAACATGGACGACACACGCTACATACTCACACACCCGCTCTACATCCTGACCCTGCTCAAACACGCACGACACACGCTACATACTCACACACCCGCTCTACATCCTGACCCTGCTCAAACACGCACGACACACGCTACATACTCACACACCCGCTCTACATCCTGGCCCTGCTCAAACACGCACGACACGCTACATACTCACACACCCGCTCTACATCCTGACCCTGCTCAAACACGTACGACACACGCTACATACTCACACACCCGCTCTACATCCTGACCCTGCTCAAACACGTACGACACACGCTACATACTCACACACTCTCTCTACATCCTGGCCCTGCTCAAACAGGCACGACACACGCTACATACTCACGCATTCGCTCTACATCCTGGCCCTGCTCAAACACGCACGACACGCTACATACTCACACACTCGCTCTACATCCTGGCCCTGCTCAAACACGCACGACACACGCTACATACTCACACACTCGCTCTACATCCTGACCCTGCTCAAACACGTACGACACACGCTACATACTCACACACCCGCTCTACATCCTGACCCTGCTCAAACACGTACGACACACGCTACATACTCACACACCCGCTCTACATCCTGACCCTGCTCAAACACGCACGACACACGCTACATACTCACGCACTCGCTCTACATCCTGACCCTGCTCAAACACGCACGACACACGCTACATACTCACACACTCTCTCTACATCCTGGCCCTGCTCAAACACGCACGACACGCTACATACTCACACACTCTCTCTACATCCTGACCCTGCTCAAACACGGACGACACACGCTACATACTCACACACCCGCTCTACATCCTGACCCTGCTCAAACACGTACGACACGCTACATACTCACACACTCGCTCTACATCCTGACCCTGCTCAAACACGTACGACACGCTACATACTCACACACTCGCTCTACATCCTGACCCTGCTCAAACACGTACGACACACACAGCCAAAATTTATTTAAACGCAGCAATGCGTTATGTTCTAGAGATCATCATGTTTGTAGTATGTTCCTGGGGATTAAAACGTAGAATATATTTTTCAGATCTAGTGGAGTAATAGTAACTAATAATATAAGTTCATTCAACTTAATATCATATCCATATAAATCATTATTATGGTTTCTAAGGACCTGCAGCTCCTAAAAGGTTTTAAATTTTTACTACTAGACTAAAAACAGTTAAAGGTAGGTTACGTCCCACTTCAAAACAACATTTTGACACCTTTGTGAATAATCAGCTGTCAGGGTCTTTGGGAAAACGATGAAAGGCAAGATGTTTTGTCACACTGATGGTTTTTGCAGAGGATTGCCCAACATGGTGTGTTTTTATTCCTCTTTGACTCTCTTTGGCTGTTATTCTGTCTGTTTCTGTGTATCTGTGCTGTTGTCCAGTTGGCCTCTCACTGACCTGTGCTCCCTCCTCCTCAGAAAGCCTTCCGGACGAGCGGCGGCCGGCTGGACGAGCGTGTGTTTGCCATGTGTCAGCTGAAGCAGCAGCCGCTGGTCTTCCTCCTGATGATGGTGCATCCGGGCCTGTACCGCGTCGACCAGCTCACGGACGAGGTCAGGCATTCACAGATACATGACCTTACAGACTTGGGCATTGAAACCCAGTTCTGTTTTAGAAAAAATAATAGTTCAATTGTTTATTTAGGCTATTGCTGATTGATTTTATTTGTTCTTTATTTTATTACTGACTTTACTTGTCTTTAACACTTTAATAATTGAAAAGTATAACTAAAAGTCCATAATAACGCTTCCTCCAGTGAAAGTGTTCTGGTCTGAATCAGGAGAGAAATCTGCAGACCAGCGTTTACAAGACAAAACATCTCTAAACAAACATGAGAGACAACAGCAGATGCACTTTTTCACTGCAGGAAGAGTTATTATGGATTATGGACTGTTTAAGGACAGCTTTTCACTTCTCAAGGCGTACGATGGCACAGATCATGATCGTGAGCTGGTCAGTGGTGGGTTTGTGTGATGCTTTAGTTTGAAACTGATGTGTGAGGTTTGTCTCTTGCTATCAGGGCGCTCTGAACATCAACGATCGCACGATTCCTCAGCCCAGAGCGCTGCAGCTGTCCGTGGAGAAACTGAGCAGAGACGCAGCGTTCCTCATGGACTGCGGCACCGTGAGTGCGCACACACACACACTCTCACACACACACACACACACACACACACACACACACACACACACTCACACACTCGTCACTTCAGTGTCAATGAAAGTAAGGCAGAATCTGGCTGGTTATTACTACGGGGCCGTAGAATGCTTGAATCTGATTGGCTGATGAGCGTTCTAAGGTGTCCAGTTGTTTTCAGGGAAACGCACAGCGAGCGTAGTTCCAGGCAGCTCTTGACCGCATTACATGACCATATCACTTTGCCAAATGGTTCGAGTTATTTCAGAGGTCCTTACAGCCTAAAACAGCAAAATAAATAAAACCCACAACGACACTGGCCAAACAAATAAATATAGTAAACCATACTCCACTATTAGTGGAGACCCTGCTGCAGAACACTGTTGAGAGATAAATCATCTCTCTCTAGTAACTTAGTTATTAACTGCATTAATCTGTTATCAACGGCTCAAGCCTCGTTACTAGGACTAAAGTGACGTTGTGGAATTAGCAACAGAGACATTTGATGAGATGCGTAATAAATGCGTCCTACTCACAATACCGTTTTAAGTACAAAAACTGGACGAATGGCTTGAAATATATCATCTGATCGATATGTTGATGTGTGGTAACTGTAGTATAAGCGGAATAATTGAGTCCGGGCCGTTGAATTATTAGAAAATAAGGCACACCTGCTTCACATCGTGACTGCATCACCACCTCAAGAATTCGACGGAGCGACGTCAGTTACTCCTTACAGAACGGCGCTGGTCCTGCTGATGAGAACACGTCTTACTGACTCACTAATGAAGATCCTGCCAATAAAACAAGCTTCGAGCCTGGACTAAATAAGTTCAAACAAGATGAACATTTAAGGATAATGTGTACAGCACTTACTATGCAGCTTATCACAAACATGATGATGACGTGTTGTTGTGTGACGGCTCCTCAGGTCATGTATCTGTGGGTCGGGAGAAGCTGCAGCCCGGAGTTCCTCACAGAAGTGCTGGGAGTGGACAGCTACGCCGCCGTTCCTCTCGACATGGTGAGCTGCTTTATTCACTCACGAGACACTGCTTTACAAAACACCGCTTTTCTAACAACTCACTTTGTCCAGCAAGTGTTTTTTTGTTTTTGCCTATATCTCTGTCACTTATGAATGATTGCAAATACTGCTGATCATCACTGCTGGACCTCGTTAGAAATTATTTCATTATACCTCATTAACAATTATTTCTTGGTTTTAAAGGTGGTGTTTAATGTTATCGCCCTTTAATGAGGTTGTTTTTGTGCCAGATAATATTGCTCTGATGCAAGTGATTTTAATGAAAGATGTTGAGTTAATTTGTTTTGTCAGTAGCTCCGAGTTCTGACTGATTTTCAGCAGCAGTATGTGCCGCAGGGTTCCTACGCAGTCTATAAAAGTATGAAAATTTGATTTGAGTATTTTCCAGGTATGGAAAAAAGAAAGCGGAGTATGAAAAAATATTTGTATTTCCAGACTTTTGCCCCTATTTAGTTTTCTATAATAGAAAATTAAGAATTTAATGAAAATAAATGTATCATACAAGAAGTGTTTTCATGGCAGCTGTTTAATGATTGTTTAGTGATTGTCAAACACGACTGGATGAATTCAAGGTGCACTTTTTCATTATGCAAATATGCAAATTATATGTATTTTGAGTTTCTTCTCATGATGTTCTTAGCACCATATTACAAATTCTCTAAAGGGATTTTTGCAACAATCTCAATTTTGTGCACATAAACCATTAAACTTAGCAAATAGGATGAAGCTCATTGAGTCATGTATTGCACCATCAGCCCATTTCATGGTGTGCTTTCTGGACCGCCGCACAGTGTGAGTTTAAGTAGACTTAAGCCCTTGAAATAACACACACTGCCCTAAACACTTTTAACACTTTTTTTTTTTTTTTTTTTTGTACAGTACCAGTCTTTTTATAGACCCTTGAACTTGGCAAATAGGACAGTGTACACAGCCATATTATGCATTTCATGTCATGGTTTCTCTGCTGTGTGTTAAAGTGGACATTAACTTTGATATTAGAGGAACTATCCTAAGGAAAGCCAAATTCTGAGCAAATAGATCTCTATTAATCCATGCATCCATGTTCTCATTTTCTCCATAGTAAGATGGCAGTGACGCACAAATGAAATAGGGGATAGTCTATGTAAAATTAGAAATTTGAATGCATAAGAATGCAAAAAAAAAAAAATCCCATGTGCATGTGATTAGTTTCTCAAGGGCACATGAAAGTTTGTGTGCAAAAGTCAGTTTTTTTTTTTTGTTTGTTTTTTTTTTAAGGGGCACTGTATGTTGTCACTTCGAGAAAATCAATGAATAAACCCCTGAGAAAACAAAAATATTTACAGATGACCGTACTATATACCAAATACAAATCTGAAAATAATGCTCCTTTTACGTTAAATATGGTTTGAAGATCTACTGAAAGGTTTGGAAATTGGAAAAGTATGGATTTGAAATGGAAAATGTGTAGGAACCCTGGCGCTGACTTCAACATCAACAGCAGTGTGTAGATTTGAGCAATAACAGAGAGTGATTGTTGAAGCTGGTGTAAAGGAGCAGAGGTGAATCCGGTGAGATTTGGAGTGTAACGTGTGGTTTCTCCTCTCAGATCCAGCTTCCAGAGCTGGACACGGCCCAATCTTCACGCCTGCGAGCGTTCGTCGACTGGCTGAGAGAACGCCGGCCGTTCCACACCGTCCTGCACATCATCAGGTCAGAACAGAGAGGTCATGTTCTCCTCCAGACAGCCAGTGTCTATCTCACCTCGTACACCTGTTCATGTCAATATCAAATGCAAAATATCTGCCATGGATAAATATGGCACTAAAACCGCCAGTAGGTGGCGGCAAATCCCTGTTGTAATGAGTGATTAATTTCATGATTCAGTCAGTGATTCATTCAAAGCAGCTGATTCATTTAGAAACGAAGCAAGTGACTGTCTTTATTAGGCCTGCCTCCTAAAGAAGAGGCTTGGTCGAACAATTTTATTAGTCGCAGAAAAAATAAATACAAATCCACATTGTCACGCAGATCGTTAACGGCTTGTCTATGTGGTAGGCTAATACAGTGCTCAGGCAGGACATCCAAACACTCGCCTGTCATACATTGACCTCAAATTTGACTTATCTGAAATATGTAAGTATTAGCAACTTTACATGGCCGCTCAATCTAATGTTAATCTAGAGAAATGTGCGCTATTGTGTCTGTGGCGTGTGAAGCTGAACAGTATTTTACTGCAGGTCATACAGATAATAGTAATACATCTTTCAAATCTGTAAAGACTCTGTTTATTTGTGTGCACTCACAATAACAAGAAAACATTGCGCTTTTGTAAAATAATGAAAGCAAACAGGATGCATTCTCTGCCGTCTCGGTCTCCGTGAACTTGAGTGCGAAACTCCGAAACTGTGTATGCTTGCCTTAAAGATATAAAAAATATACATATATATCTATAGAGAGCTAAGTGTCTACTTTCAAATGAACCAATTCAAATGGAAAACAAATATTCTCAGATTATGTAATCCGTATGCATACAGGCAGAGATGACAAGTGTGGAGATGACAAGTCAGTGTCGCTGAGTTCATCTCTTAAACCGAAAACAAAAAAAGCACTAGTTTATCAAATTATTAAAATGTTAATGCAGCCTCCTTACTGTTTTTCTCTGAAACTTTCATAATCATTATTTCTGAGGTGCACTGTGGCAAGCTTTAATATGCCTGCGCTTGAGCGCCTATTAGGCAATGTAGGCAATTAAAGGCTCATCATTATGATTTAAATGGTTTATTAATAAACGTGCGGTTAGTCAACTAATGCTTCAAATGAATGACTACTAGTCGACCAGAAAAATCTTTATTAGAGGGCAGCCCTAGTCTTTATGAATGAACTGAAACATTGACTCAAAATATTCTTTCAAAAACAGATTCACTCCAGATCGAAACACCGCTGTGTTGTTCTGAGATGCACAAATGTATTTTTTCTTTCATTACTTGAATTATCAGTTCATTTTAACATCTTCATCGTGCAGGCCAGTGCTTTTCAACTCTCAAGACGTGTTTGCATTTGTTTTTTGCAAAGTGAGTGCCATACTCTACTCTATAATGTCAGCTCACATATAATGATGTAAAGATATGATCCTAGATGATAAATATCACACACCCCTACACCTTACATGAGTTTTGCTGATGATCCAGTGCTGTTTTTCTGTCTGAAGAGAGTCTGACGCTCCTCTCTTGGTTTCAGAGACGAGTCTCCGCTCAAGGCTGAGTTCATGCAGAACATGATCGAGGATCTCAGTGAATCCGCTCTCTCTTACTACGAGTTCCTGTTGCATCTACAACAGCAGATCTCCAAGTGATCCCACAATACCCGGCTGGAGCCAGACGCAAACCTGCTGTCAATAAAGTCCCGTCTGTGTCCCACTGCAGCTGTTTGTGAGGAGTGATGCTTGTCGACACACGGGTGACGTCACGGTCACACGGCGCTCTGGGCGCAGGTCCCTTCTAATTTATTGCCTTTTACTAAAAAACGAAAATGTAGGAAAATGGTTTCTTATGAATTTCTTACGACCTTTATAATTAGTGCTACCCAAGAGTTAGCGCTTTATAATTAGTGTGGTTATTGTCACAGGTTTATCTGTTCGATCTTCAGGTTTGTCTGTATTCGTCAGTCATTGTTTTAATTGATGAGGAAGGCAATGCAGTTGAATTCAATATCTGCCTTAAGTGGGACTCATGCAAATGTTCTCTGAGAAGAAATGCTTTGTAAGTATGTGACGTTTTACACGACACTCGACCCTGTGATCTTTACACATTATAGAAACATGTATATTGATAAACCTATATTATATTCAGAAGATTGTTAATTTTAGTAAAAACATTATTCAGATGATGCGAGACGATAAAACAAACTGCTTAGGACTTTAATATTATAATTTTTTCCATGAAGAGAGATTTTTAAGAACGGGCTAAATCTATGAAAGCTTTAGGTGAAGTGATCAGCTACAGAGACGTGCTTAAAGCTTGAAATATAATCCAAAATACAGAATAAATACAGAGATTTCTCTGCCACTAATAGAGATTTATGTTGAACGGCAGGTTGTGAATGCAGAACTGATGAAGGTAGGAGTAACACAATAATCTGAGCAATCTTCAGTCATGATTCTGTTCGCAGGAGTTTCTTGCATAATCAAATCCAACATTCAGAGGGATATTTTTTTATATTTAAAAAAATCCTTGTTTCCTCTGCGGTTGTTCAGCTCATTTTAGCACACATGACAACTGTGTTTTTGAGAAATGATTTGTAAATTCTCTGCAATTTTGTACATGTGAACTTTATAAATGAATGAAGTCATTAAAGAGGAAATGTCGTGTGAGCTCTCCTGAATATCTACTCTTTCACAGTTACTTTGGCGTTTATATGCGCTCGTGTTCTCTCATTCAGTGCACAGCGTCCGGTGGACTGGACCGGACCAACGACATCAGCAAACGTGTTACTCTCCTCCGTAATGACCTGATAAAGAGCAGCTTTACTGAAGCGTTAGGTGTTTGCGTGAGTGTTGATCCAGACTGGGTTTCAGGATTTATTGCTGCTGCTCTCTACAGCTGTCCATTCAAACCGATGTGTTTGGAACGCAACTTCAAAAAGACAAAAAAAATCATTACTTGTAGATACTGTTTTGAAGCAAGAATGTCTTTATAGACTACATATTGGGGCAGAAGCATTGAGCCTTTGTGCAGGCGGTTGGAGAATCAGTCTGAAATTGACTGACTAATTTACTGTTTTACAAACATGAAAATGCAGGGCAATCTCCAGCAGTTCAGATGCATTCAGAAGCCCAGCTTCATTACGCCAGCCTCATTTGGCTGGAAGACATGGCATTGTGTTTGAGAGAAACGTCCAGTTTAGAGAACCTTGTAATTGTGTGTTGCGTCACACAGATCCTGTGACCCATCCGAGAGCCCACGACAGGGACATTCCTCTCGTAGAGTGAGCACATCACCCAGACGGAGGTGTAAGACCTTCACATCCAGGGGATAAACACTGTTAAATGATCAAATTCAGTGAAGTGTCCAAACTTCTCTTTTCAAAAAAAAAAAAAAAAGAATAATTATGTGTGTGCACATACAGTGCTGGGTAGTAATTGATTACATTTAATCTTAATTAGATTGCAAAAAGAAAGTACTTGTAATTAGATTATATTACATTTTAAAATATCTGTAATTAGCAGGGGCGGACTGGGACAAAATTTCAGGCCGGGAAAAATTTGAAACCACGGACAACAATATTTTTTGTATGACCATCATCATCAAGTTTAAATCCCTAGGCTGAGGCCGTGCGAAATAATTCAAGGTTATCACATGAACTTACATTTTCTTTTTAAGTCTCTTCATTTTCCCTGACGTCTCTCTTATGTGTATGTTTACTTCCTTCATCAACATCTCCTTGTTGCAAAACAACCACATCATTATTATTTGTTTGCACATTGTATACCTTTATTTTAGAAAAAAAATATTAAATTAGGACCATATGTTATTGTTTTATCTTACCTAAATGTCAAAATTGGTACAATAATAGCTACATCCTGAATATATCTTTATAGAAAAAATCTGAACATGTTTTTGTATTATCATGGGTCATGTTTTGTGCTATAAGGAAAATTAACCATGGTATTATTAGGCCTGTGGTAAAAGTAACCAAAGTGAAAATGTTCTTTGATAATAAACATTCTTTGCTCTTTTTGTACAATGATAGTGTTATGGGCTAATTGGTAACTTGTTTTTATTAAATCCACATAAAATACAAAGTCAGTCATATTATATGTTTATGGTATGATACTCATTTTATGGTATGACATCTGGTACTTCAGTAAAAAGACGGATTTTTATGCAGAGTTACAGTATTAGGCTACTTTGCCCATCACCCATTATATCAACTAACATAATCTATAAAGGTGCAAAATGCATTTGAGAATCGAGATATTTCATGATATATTTTGGGAATATTTCAAATAAAAAAATAATAATACATAAGCCTATATCAGTTATACAGTGGCTGCTGTGTGTCACATGACAAGCATGAGGCCCCCCCCCCCCCCCCTCGAAAATGATGCCCCTGACATACAAAATTATTTGTCAAAATAAATTAAACATGATGACATTAATTTTAGTTGAAATTGTTATAGATTACTTCTAGAGATTGCAATGATACATGACATGGTGAAACATGAGTGAATGAATAATAAAAGCACAAGTGGCCCCTGGAATCAGACTACAATTACTTTTTATTGGTTACATGATTATTCACGATCACATGACATGCAGGGAAATATAGATATCACACACACACATATATATATATATATATATATATATATATATATATATATATATAAGTGTCATATTTTATATTATTGTCATTTTATAAAGATTTATTTTCATTTAAAATTTTTCTGATTTAATTATTAGCTTTTAATTAAACTCGCAAACCCCCTGCAGTTTCTTCATGAACTCCAGTTTGGGGAACTTTTACATAATGTAATGTTTAATGCACTTCAATAGCAACAAATGCAATATTTATATATTTTCATTCTTTCTGTGTTTTTATATCAATATGGTACAAGTATTTGATAGTGTTAAGTGCCTTGACACAATCTGTATTGTTAAAAGCGCTGTATAAATAAAGGTGACTTGACTTGACAAGATTATCCTATTTAAATTAATGTGATAAACTAAACTACTAGCATTTTTGTCATGTAATTAGTACCGGACTACAATTTTTAAATAATGTGCCCAGCAACACACACACACACACACACACACACACACACACACACACACACACACACACACACACACATTTTGCAAACGTCACGAGGATGAGCTCGGACTTTTATTTTGAAACGGTGTCGTCATCCATAGGGGACGCATTATGTGAGGCTCCGCCCTATCAATAATAACAGACTGAGACAGAGCGACAGAAGCTGCTGACAGATATCCTGATATTCTTGAGTGATCGGAGTAATGGAGGCGAGCGAGGACGCGGAGAGCGCGGCGCAGCAGCAGAATAACGCGGCGCAGAGACGCGCGGAGCTCCGCAGGAGGAAGTTACTGCTGAACTCCGAGGAGCGCATGAAGAAGATCGTGGGCTTCAGTAAGAGCGACGCGGACAGCGGTCAGTCTCTCTTCTGCGTCTGCATGACACGATTAAAACCGCTCTGTTCATCTCCAGCAGCGTCCCTCATATCATTCATATCATTCATATCATGTACGGTGGCCCCAAAACCGACTACACCCGGTGCTCCAGAATCACACGATCGATCACATTAGATTAGATTAGATTAGATTAGATTAGTCACATACTGCATCTGTATTCTAATGTAATGTTTCTTAGTGTGCTTATTACAGTCTTATAAACGGTTTCATTCCTGGGTAAAATGAGTGTTTCTTCATCAGGTTTGTAGAAATGTGTCTCAGCATCAGTGTCTCAGCAATAGATGCTCTGCAGTGAATGGGTGCCGTCAGAATGAGAGTCCAAACAGCCGATAAAAATAATTTATTGTTGTTATTATTATTATTATTATTATAAGTACATGTAACGTGTAACAAGGACACCTTAAAATAAAGTGTTACCAAAAACATTGTTAGTTGTAACTTACCCAACACACATTATACTCAGTATTACATACAGTAGTTTACTAGCACCATTAACCTCCGGTAACTTTCACTTCATGCCTCTCACAAAAGCTGAAACACATCCAGCATTAAGATGTTTAGAACTCAACTTTGAGTCCATAATTCATAATAAACCTTCTTGTTCATAAAAACGTCTTAATGCTGGATGTGTTTCAGCTTTGGTCTTCTCCAGATGTTAACTGATGGACTGGAGTGCTGTGGATTATTGTGATGTTTTTATCAGCTGATTGTATATATATTATATATAAAACATGTACTGTGTTAAGGTAACCGAGACTTGTCACAGCACTTGTGTATCATCGCTCTTCTGTTGTTTCGATTGCTTCTGTTGTCTCTGGATGGAGGCGTGTGCTGAATGTAAGTGCAGCTGTTCTGTGGGCTGCTGCCTCAGACTCGTGTGTCTCTCTGTGCTCGTGTCCGACAGCAGCCAGAGTCCTGGAGCCGCGGCTGGCGCTGGATCTGGACGGGATGGAGACCTGCTCCTCGAAGAGGCTGTCCCCGCTGCTGTCGGAGTCGCTGGGGAGCGTCCCGGATGAAGCGGCGGCTGACAGGCTGGCGGCAGACGAGCGCTCGGCGTCTCCTCGCAGGGGTCTGCAGAAGTACCTGTCCCGCTTCGACGACGCCATGAAGCTGCGAGGACAGCTGTCCGCTGAGAAGACGGCTCAGGACGACGGCGGCGAGGAGGAGGAGCTGGACTCGTTCCGTCTCTTCCGGCTCGTCTGCAGCGTGGCTCTGGCCGTCTTCGTGCGCATCTTCGTGTGCCAGTATCTGGTGAGTGCTGCGCAGACGCAGACGCAGACGCAGACGCAGGCGCAGGCGCAGGCGCAGGCCTGGGACTCTCATCCTAACTCCGTCTCTTGTGTTTCCGCAGTCCATCTTCGCACCGTTCCTCACTCTGGAGCTGGGCTTCATGGGATTGCACAAATACTTCCCAAAGGTTTGTCTCTGTTTTGGCTCTGATAAACTAAAACACTTTCCACAGATGTAGTGCAGTACTGTATTTGTCCAGTTTTTTCGTGATGAACTGATCGTAGGATGAATACGTGAGTTTGATAACATCTTTCTAGTTAATCAGCCCCGCAAGGATTTCACACATTTACAGTCTTAGAATCTCAACTCGGCAAAGCAATATTAGCTAATAGATCTCCATAAATCCTGCTGCTGTATTCCAGCGTATGTTAGAGTAAAGTGAGCAGAGATGTGTGTCCAGACTATACTAGAGATCCAGCGCTGTTTTATTTTAGTGTGAAGTGTGAGGCACAAAGTGAAAGTTACCAGAGGTTAATGGTGCTAGTAAACTACTGTATGTAATACTGAGTATAATGTGTGTTGGGTAAGTTACAACTAACAATGTTTTTGGTAACACTTTATTTTAAGGTGTCCTTTTACACGTTACATGTACTTATTATTATTATTATTATTATTATTATTATTATTATTATAAATTATGCATAATTGCATACAAGTAACCCTAATCCTGACCCTAACCATATAGTAAGTGCATGTAGTTAATTAATATTACTCAGTACTTACATTTACATTCACATTTAATCATTTAGCAGACGCTTTTATCCAAAGCGACATAAATGAGAACAATAGAAGCATTCAGACCATCGAGAGTGCAGCAGTGCACAAGTGCCATGACGAGTCTCAGTTAGTCCAGCACAGTACACGTAGCTAGTTTTTTTTTTTTTTTAAGAATAGGTAGGTGTTAGTATTAGTTGGTCAGGTGCTGGCGGAAAAGATGTGTCTTTAGATGATTTTTGAAAATGGCTAAAGACTCGCTGTTCGAATTGAGATCGGGAGGTCATTCCACCCGCTGGGCACAGTCCAGGAAAAGGTCAGTGAGAGAGATTTGGTACCTCTTTGTGATGGCACCACAAGGCGTCTTTCACTTGCAGAACGCAAACTTCTGGAGGGCGCATAAATTTGAACTAGCGAGTTTAGGTATATTGGCGCAGCACTAGTTGTTGTCTTGAAGGCAAACAGCAGTACCTTGAATTTGATGCGAGCGGCTATTGGTAGCCAGTGTAACCTGATGAAGAGAGGTGTAACGTGAGCTTTCTTCGGCTCATTAAAGACCACTCTCGCTGCTGCATTCTGGATCAGTTGCAGAGGTTTGATAGTACATGCACGAAGCCCGCTAAGAGACCATTACAATAGTCCAGTCTGGAGAGAACGAGAGCTTGGACAAGGAGTTGTGTGGCTTGCTCCGACAGGAAGGGTCTAATCTTCCTGATGTTGAATAAGGCAAGTCTGCAGGACCGGGCCATTGTAGCAATTTGGTCTGTGAAGTTTAACTGATCATCGATCACAACTCCAAGGTTCCTGACTGTCCTGAAAGGAGTTATGACTGAAGAACCCAGCTGTATAGAGAGGTTGTGGTGAAGTGATTGATTGGCTGAGACCACGAGCAGTTCTGTCTTAGCAAGGCTGAGCTGAAGGTGATGGTCCTTCATTCAGCTAGAGATGTCTCTCAAACAGGCTGCAATGTGAGCAGCTACCGTCGGATCATCTGGTTGGAATGAGAAGTAGAGCTGAGTGTCATCAGCATAGCAGTGATTAGAGAAGCCATGTTTCTGAATGACAGATCCTAATGACGACATGTAGATGGAGAAGAGAAGTGGTCCAAGCACTGAGCCTTGAGGAACCCCAGTAGCAAGAAGTTGTGACTTAGAAACCTCACCCCTCCAAGACACCCTGAAGGACCTATCTGAGAGGTAAGACTCGAACCACAGGAGCACGGTTCCTGAGATGCCCATCTTTCTGAGGGTGGACAGGAGTATCTGGTGGTTAACTGTGTCAAAAGCAGCAGACAGATACAGCAAGATAAGTCGAGAGGATTTGGAAGCCGCTCTTGCCAGTCTCAGTTGAGTGGCTGCTTTTGAAGCCAGATTGGTTGTTGTCCAGGAGGTTGTTCTGTGCAAGAAACATAGAAAGTTGTCTTTGCAATGAATGGAAGAAGGGATACCGGTCTGTAGTTTTCTAGAAGTGCTGGATTTAGAGAGGGATTTTTTAAGCAGTGGGGTTACCCGAACCTGCATACATGCTGTGGTAAATGTACCAGTGTGCAGAGAGGTGTTGATGATGGGAGTAAGCACAGGTATGACTGAAGAAGAAATGGCCTGAAGGAGGTGAGTGGGGATAGGATCAAGATGACAAGTAGTAGGATGATTGAAAAGGATAAGTTTTGAAACGTCTGTCTCCGAGAGTGGAGAGGAGGAGGAGAGAGAGTGTGTGTTTGTCTTTATGAAGTTATCATCAGTTTGTGGTGTGAGGAATTGGTCACTGATGGTTCTTGTTTATTTGTGAAGAAAATCGCAAAGTCATCAGCTGTAAGAGTTGATGAAGGAGGAGGGGGAGGAGGACAGAAGAGAAGAGAAAGTTTTCAAAAGTGTGCGAGAGTCAGAGCAGTTGTTGATCTTGTTGTGGTAGTATGTCGTTTTAGCTGTGGAGACACTTGCAGAGAAGGAGGAGAGGAGTGACTGATACACATTAAGGTCAGTAGAGTATTTAGATTTGTGCCACTTCCTCTCTGCAGCCCTGAGTTTAGTGCGATGTTCACGGAGAATGTATAATTACACTGTAATAAACACACCTTAAAATAAAGTGTAACTACGTTTTTGTTATTTTAAAAAATAAGGTATTAAGTGAAATCAATTTAAATATTTTTTAAAAAGTTAAAATTACATTATTTTGACTAGTTGCCTTGGAAACATCTCTCATTTTTATTTAGTTGGACTTAAAGTACTTAAAAATCACTACAACTGAAACAAATAAACACTGTATAAATTAAAATAAATAAATAAATACTAAAACTTTACAATTAAAATGGAAAATTTAAAAACAAAAACAAATTAAAACTATTAATCAATAAAAAAATCTCAATGATACTAAAATAATAATGCCTTATAATGCCTGACTTTACCAGTAAATTACATTTAAATAAATACATTATTTATCTGTATTTATTTATTTTAAAATTATGAGTTGATTACATCACTGATAATGCCATTATAAATAAAACAATATATATAATACCAGTAGACTGATATAATTAAAACATGAAATCATCATTTAAACCTAGTGCTGTCAAACAATTAGTCACATCCAAAATAAGTTTTTGTTTACATAATATATGTGTGTTCTGTGTATATTTATTATATTTATTATGTGTATATATAAATACACACACATACAGTATATATTTTGAAAATATTTACATCTATATTTGTTCATATAATTTATAAAAAAAAAAATTCTGAAATATGTACATGCATGTGTGTGTATTTATATATTCATAATAAATATACACAGTACACATACATATGTAAACGAAAACTTTTACTATTTAAAACATTTCAGATGTACAGTCTATAATCAGGATATTCTGTATGTTTCTGAGATCTCAATTTCAGAAATGAATCAAAGATATGTAGAGATAATCGTGCTCTTACTGGCACTGATTACACGAGAACATTATGATTATGGGTGGATTTCCTCTCCAGAACAACACAAAACTGCTCTGTGCTGTGAAGACTGATGGACTGGAGAATCATGGGTCTAGGAGTGTGTTTCTGTGGAGTCAGTGTTGTGTGTGTGGTCTGCTCCTCAGGTGGAGAAGAAGAGCAAGACGACGATGCTGACCGCTGCGCTCCTGCTGTCGGGGATCCCCGCTGAAGTCATCAGCCGCTCCATGGACACCTACAGGAAGATGAGCGACGTCTTCTCCGACCTCTGCGTCTACTTCTTCAGCTTCATCACGTGTCACGAGCTGCTGCTGCTCTTCGGCTGCGACGCGTCCTGAGGATCCAGCGCTGCTGCTTCTTCTGTTACCCATCAGGCCATGCGCAGCTCCTGCATCTCAGCCGCATACGATTCCTCATTTTAACGTCCTCCACCTTATTTCATGTAGTGTTCATCAGTTAGAGTTGTTCATGTTGACCGCTGTGAAACTAGTGAAGGTCCGAGCACAGAGCCCTGAGGCTCTAATATCAGGCGAATCTCATGACTGCATCGTACTTCACGCCAAAACTCAAAGAAGATCAAGACCATTGAAGAATAATTCAGCTGAAAATGAACATTAGCTGAAAACGTGTTCACCGTCAGACCATCCCAGATCAGGATGAGTTTGTTTCTTCATCAGTTTTGTAGAAATGTGTCGCTGCATTCAGCTTTTGTCTTCTCCGGATGTTAACTGATGGACTGGAGTGGTGTGGATTATTGTGATGTTTTTATCAGACTCTCATTCTGACGGCACCCATTCACTGCAGAGCATCCATTGCTGAGACACTGATGCAGAGACACACTTCTACAAACCTGATGAAGAAACACTCATCCTGATCTCGGATGGTCTGACGGTGAACACGTTTTCATTTTTAGCTGAATTATTTCTTCCAGTTGTTTCCCATCATGACATGATCCGGTTCACCCTCATCCATCTTCTCGTTTCTTTAATGATGGAGCGGAATATGATGCAGGTTTCATGAGCTTTGCTTTTTTGTTGTTTGTCTAACCGTGACTCAACAAAACCAGCCTAATCTTACTAGATTTGTTAACGAAGTCTTGAGTTGATCGCTAAGGGGACCCAGATTCTCTTGTTTCTGTCCCAGCTGTGGTTCTGATCGGCTCTGCAGTCGTTCTTCATCGTGAGCTGATGTTGTGAGTGTTTTTGTTTCACGCTGCTCTTGTGTTTAAAGACAAACCTGAGTTTACCAGACATTATTCATGCTCATCTGCATGATCTGTGATCTATTGATTTCTATTTAATTTTATGTAAATGCCGTTATGTTCTGCCATTTTGGACGGGAGATGAACTTTATGGTTTGTATTTGATCCTTCAGTAGCGAGTTGTTTCTGATCATGTTTACACGATGCTGTAACACTGATATCTAATGTATGACGGTGTTTTTGTTTTTCTCAGTAACATGAGATGAGGTATGAACTCTAATGATTGTAATATATTTGATTACGTACCGGGCGGAGAGAGAAGCTACTGCTAAAACAATAAAAACATCAGTGTGTCCTTCTGACTGATCCATGTGTCTGCTGAAATCCACAGAAGCGGAGAAACTTCAGGTCAAATGTTCGCTTAGCGCTCTTTTATTTATTGCCTTTTTTCTCTTATCACACATTTAAGTAATCCTCCTAAATTAGACATCAATCAAAAGTTTAAACACTGAAAACACTTTTGAAACCGGACACTGCTGTAAATACTTTCATCAGGCTCCTCCCCCTTGTGGGCGGGCTCAAGTGTCATTTTACAAAATTTACCATGTTTTATTATCAAAACTTTTACTAATCTTGCCAAAACACACATCTGTAAGAGAGGTCTGTGAGTCTCAAGATTCAATATTTGCTGGTTATTTTGTGATGGAAGTAATATTGAGACAGAAATGTATACATTTGTGACATTTTAAAAAGTTGAATGGAGTTTGTTTGACATCTGGTGGCTAGTTTTGGTGTAGCGGCTAAATAAAATCTCACAGGAACCTCAGTTTTTGTGATTTCAACTTCAAATTTGAATATGGCTTTGAGAATATAGCAAATATTGATTCCAAACTATTTTGTAATAAACAATTTTAAGTACAGTAAATATCCTTAGACCTCTTTAAAAAGAGACCAACCAAAGTGTTAATGAATCACATCCATTTAAGTTCAGATTTGTATTTCACGTCTGTGTTCAGTTGAGAGGTTAAGAATATCTGTGAATCTGGAGCAAATAAACTTATGAGGAGAGCAAAGTCAGTAAAATAATAGAAGAATTTCTGCAGTCGAGATTTTCCAGGAAGTTACTCATTTGGTTGACGTTCAGATAAAGTAATAAAGGAACAAATCATTTCAGCTTTTAGTGTTACCTGTTTACATTAAACCTACTTCAAAATGTAGCTGAATTTCATATAACTTTGAAAAAAAGTTGAAGTTGTTCATCTTATTTTGATGAGTTAAAGCAATGTAAAAACATAAGTTGCCATGATTTACTGATCATATATATATATATATATATATATAAAGGTTCTTCTATGGCATCGTGAAGCACCTTTATTTTTAAGAGTGTACATGTGTTCCAATGTTTGCCATCTTATCTTATACCTCGTGGGGCCTGTAAATGGAGAGAGACAATTCTGTTCAATAAGTTCTCATATTTCAGTTGACTCTTTATGTCATGTTAAATTGATCTCCAGACACATAAAGGAAAACTTGGATATGTTTTCTCTAAAATTTCACTCATGAATGTACAAAGGTCTCTGAGTTGCTCATTTCTTGAATCCCTAACGACTCAAAGATCAGTAACTGATGTAATGTTTGATAAAGGATCCCTTGGTCCGCATCTGAACTTTAACCAGCCAATGAGGTGAACCTTGTCAGAGTGCATCATAAACATTATATTCCAGATTTGTATGTTTGGGAGGGGTTACAAGCATGAGCCTAACTGAATGATAAGAGCTAGAGGTTATTCCAAACAGTGCAGAAACTTAAAAAATGAGGGACTATGATGACATCACTGCTTTTCTGGGAACATGGGGTCCATTCCAGCTGACTGTTTTCTTAGCATTAGCTATAAGTATCCTTCCAAATGGTTTTGTGGGCATCTACATCGTTTTTGTGGGTGATGTGCCATCTCACGAGTGTCTGATTCCTGAGGAGTACAACATTAGTGAGCGGTGGAGAGAAGCTGCAATCCCGATGGTGATGCAAGACGGGGTTTTAAAACGCAGTTCCTGCTCCAGATACAAAATGGAAACCGTGAGAAATTTTTCTGTGCTTAATTACACCCCAAATGTGGACGTCAATGTCAGCGAGATAGAGGTTGAGTCCTGTGTGGACGGCTGGAACTACAGTAAAGAGATTTACGACTCTACAATAGTGACAGAGGTGAGTTGGTGGGTTGTTTGCGTGCTGATGTACTGTCGCTCTTCAGTCTAATGTCCAACTGCCCAAAGGCTTCTTGAGATAAAGCTGTGGAGAGGTTTGCAGATGATCATTCGGAAAAATGAAAAAGTGTGAACTGATTTCTTTTAAATACTCTCGGTGTCAAAACATCAGTCCAACAACACATATTAAACAAGCAGAAGTGTTATTTTTAAAAAATACTCAATGCCTACTTAAAATTATTTATAAAATATCTTCGAATATCAGTTCGAGTAACTGGCACCTTTGACTCTGTTGGGGGGAAACATAAGTGCAAATTTCTGATGAACAAAGTACAGTCGATTTGAAAAATGGATGGATAAGTTCATAAAGAGCACAAGAAGGAAAGCTCACAAAGATACAATTACTGGTGAGAGCATAAAGATCTAACATTAACTGCAGATGTCAGCTTAACTGAATCCACCGCATCAAGAACACTTCTCAACTGCTGTAATGCGTTTACTGGGAGTCAGATAATATTTAACTTTATACCTCCAGCTTCATTAAATATTACATAAAACAGAGATTATCTAAAGCAGCCCAGGCTGCCCAATCCTGCTCCTGGAGATCTACCTGCAGACTTCAGTTCCAGCCCTGACCCCAGGCAATCACCTGTAATTATCACATGCTGCAGAAGATCTTCATTAGCTGCTTCAGGGGTGTTTGATCAGGATTTAGCTGAACTCTGCAGGAAGGTAGATCTCCAGAATCAGGACTGGACACCCCTGATTTAACTTATGTAACGAATATGGCTTTCTAACATCGGATAACCAACAGTTGCCACAAAGTTTGGGGGAAAAATGACTTTGTTTTGAAAATCTATGATAAGTAAATGCTTCTCCCATTAAAAAACAAACAAACAAAAACATGCAAGCAAACATTTAACTGAATGTCCAACCAGGGGGGTGTTCCAGAAAACAGGTGATGTGACATACCTGGGTATGTTTGAGGATAAGCAAGCGGATAACCTCAGCTTTCGGTTCCAAAATCGGAGGAAACTTTCAGGGTAAGTATCCATAGCAACCTGCTCTCTGAAGATAACCTGCTCCGGAGCAAGTTGTGTTTCAGGGTTATTTCATTTTAGAGCCATCAGCGCATGTGTGACCCACTGACGAGCCTTCAGTGGGCGTGACAGATAGTGCATAATAATATATATTATTACAATATTATGTAATATAGCCTACTGATATATACAGTGGGGGAAATAAGTATTCAACACTTGAACACATTTTTTATTAAACACATTTCCAGTGCAGCAATTCACATGAAATTTTGACCAGATGTTGGTATTAACTCAAGAAATCTACACAGATAAGGAAATCATAAAATTACAATCCATAAAGAAGTTATATTTAATGAAGTGAAATAGAAGAAGAAAAAAGTATTGAACACACAAAGAAAAAGCAGTACACCAAAGCAAGACAACAGCTGATTTCACTAATTAGTTCAACCTCCTATTTGTGCAAATTAGAATCAGCCAGGTTATTGCAGGTTAATCAGTTAGAAAAAGCCTTACCCACCTCTGAATGCAAGTATACAAACATCTCATGATGGGTAGAGGCAAAGAGCTGTCCCAAGACCTTCGCAACAAGATTGTTGTGCTGCATAAAAATGGTAGTGGTTATAGACAGATTTCACAACTCCTAAATGTTCCTTTAAGCACCATTGGGTCCATTATACGCAAGTGGAAAGAAAAACACTCCACCATCAACCTGCCACGCAAAGGAGCTCCACGAAAGATTTCTGATCAGGGAGTCAGAAGGTTAATCAGAAGAGTAATCCAAGAGCCAAGGACCACTCGGAAAGAGCTACAGAGAGACTTGGAAGCAGCAGGTACAGTTGTCACAGAGAAAACTATAGGCAATGCACTCCACCACGGCCTCCATGCACGCTCACCTCGGAAGGCTCCGTTTTTGAAAAAAAGGCATGTTGAAGCTCGTTTGATGTTTGCTACAAAACATTTGGACAACCCTGTGAATTACTGGGAGAATGTAGTCTGGTCAGACGAGACAAAAATTTAACTTTTTGGCAATAATACCACACGCCATGTTTGGAGGAGAAATGGCTCTGCGTATGACCCTAAAAATACCATACCAACAGTGAAGTTTGGAGGTGAAAGCATCATGGTATGGGGCTGTTTTTCTTCTCATGGTACTGGCAGAATCCATGTTATTGAAGGGAAGATGAATGGAGCCATGCACTGGGAAATTCTTGAGGTGAATCTGTTACCATCCGCCAGGATGATGAGGATGAGACATGGATGGACATTCCAGCAGGACAATGATCCAAAACATACTGCAAAGGAGACTCGGAATTGGTTCCAGAAGAAGAAAATAAAGTTGTTGGAATGGCCCAGTCAATCACCAGACTTAAACCCAACAGAGAATTTATGGAAGAAGATCAAGATTCACAAGAGGGCCCTGCAGAACATTCAAGATTTGAAGACAGTCTGTTTAGAAGAATGGACCAAAATCCCACCTGTGCACTGTGAACGATTAGTTTGTTCATACAGGAAGCGTCTTGAAGCTGTTATTGCAAACAAAGGCTTTTCCACCAAGTATTAAGTATAATCTCAGTTAGTGTGTTCAATACTTTTTTCCTGAGTCATTTCAATTTATTACACACAACTTTTTTATGGTTTGTAATATTCAATATTTTTTCTCTGTGTAGATTTCCTGAGTTAATACCAACATCTGGTCAAAATTTCATGTGAATTGCTGCACTGGAAATGTGTTTAATAAAAAATTTGTTCAAGTGTTGAATACTTATTTCCCCCACTGTATATATATATATATATATATATATATATATATATATATATATATATACATACATACATACATGCATACATTCACATTTATGCATTTAGCAGACAATTTTATCAAAAGCAACTTACAGTGCATTCAGGTTTTACATTTTTTTATTTATCAGTATGTATATACAGGTGCATCTCAATAAATTAGAATGTCGTGAAAAAGTTCATTTATTTCAGTAATTCAACTAAAATTGTGAAACTCGTGTATTAAATAAATTCAATGTACACAGACTGAAGTAGTTTAAGTCTTTGGTTCTTTTAATTGTGATGATTTTGGCTCACATTTAACAAAACCCCACCAATTCACTATCTTAACAAATTAGAATATAGTGACATGCCAGTCAACTAATCAACACCTGAAAAGGTTTCCTGAGCCTTCAAAATGGTCTCTCAGTTTGGTTCACTAGGCTACACAATCATGGGGAAGATTGCTGATCTGACAGTTGTCCAGAAGACAATCATTGACACCCTTCACAAGGAGGGTAAGCCACAAACATTCATTGTCAAAGAAGCTGGATGTTCACAGAGTGCTGTATCAAAGCATGTTAACAGAAAGTTGAGTGGAAGGAAAAAGTGTGGAAGAAAAAGATGCACAACCAACCGAGAGAACCGCAGCCTTATGAGGATTGTCAAGCAAAATCCATTCAAGAATTTGGGTGAACTTCACAAGGAATGTACTGAGGCTGGGGTCAAGGCACCAAGAGCCACCACACACAGACGTGTCGAGGAATTTGGCTACAGTTGTCGTATTCCTCTTGTTAAGTCACTCCTGAACCACAGACAACATCAGAGGCGTCTTACCTGGGCTAAGCAGAAGAAGAACTGGACTGTTGCCCAGTGGTCCAAAGTCCTCTTTTCAGATGAGAGCAAGTTTTGTATTTCATTTGGAAACCAAGGTCCTAGAGTCTGGAGGAAGGGTGGAGAAGCTCATAGCCCAAGCTGCTTGAAGTCCAGTGTTAAGTTTCCACAGTCTGTGATGATTTGGGGTGCAATGTCATCTGCTGGTGTCGGTCCATTGTGTTTTTTGAAAACCAAAGTCACTGCACCCGTTTACCAAGAGATTTTGGAGCACTTCATGCTTCCTTCTGCTGACCAGCTCTTTAAAGATGCTGATTTCATTTTCCAGCAGGATTTGGCACCTGCCCACACTGCCAAAAGCACCAAAAGTTGGTTAAATGACCATGATGTTGGTGTGCTTGACTGGCCAGCAAACTCACCAGACCTGAAGCCCATACCAAGTATTGAGTACATATACAATAAATGAACATACTTTCCAGAAGGCCAACAATTCAGTAAAAAGTTTTTTTATTATTATTATTATTATTGGTCTTATGAAGTATTATATTTTGTTGAGATAATGAGTTGGTGGGTTTTTTGTTAAATGTGAACCAAAATCATCACAATTAAAAGAACAAAGACTTAAACTACTTCAGTCTGTGTGCATTGAATTTATTCAATACACAGGTTTCACAATTTGAGTTGAATTACTGAAATAAATTAACTTACATTCTAATTTATTGAGATGCACCTGTATATGCTTTGGCCAAGCTATACTGAGAAAGCTTATCACTGCCTGGAGATCTGCATCTATCTCCCTCTGTGGCCACCCTAATGACATTGCTTGGATTGTGACAACTCTTTAGATGTGACAATTGCTTCAACATATGCCTT
The DNA here is from genome assembly GCA_036784905.1 of Acrossocheilus fasciatus. Taxonomy (NCBI): domain Eukaryota; kingdom Metazoa; phylum Chordata; class Actinopteri; order Cypriniformes; family Cyprinidae; genus Acrossocheilus; species Acrossocheilus fasciatus. The sequence goes on from CM071958.1 coordinate 29,743,284, forward strand.
CACCTCGTCTTCCATCTCTGAGTGGCACATGCACTGCTTTCACACTGAAGCGCATAAGGCATATTAGTAAACGCTGACACCTTAATGGGGCACGATCGATATCATATGAGTTGATGAGTGGCACTAATGGTTTATGAGCAAAATTCATCCAACCCTTGCAGGTAACGGGCAAACCACTCGCAGGCCCACACTCCTGCCAAACACTCCTTTTCAGTTTGGGAGTACCTGCGCTCTGCTTCAGTCAAAGTTCTGGAAGAGAATGCAATTGCATATGTTACAACACCATGGACTGGAAGCAAAACAGCTCCTAACCCAAAACTGCTCACATCAGCGCTAACCATTGTGGGTTTCTCAGGATCATAATATGCAAGAGCAGGAGTCGGTTCAGCTTCAGACCTGACTCTCTGATGGTTTTCAGAACGGCCTCCAGATTCTCGTCATGCTCATTTTAGTCCTTGCCATAGACAAGTATGTCATCCATGACAACTACTGTGCCTTTGTGTCCAATTAGAAGTTTACTCATTTCTCTTTGAAAAACTGTGGGTGCGGAGGTAACCCTGAATGGTAATCTACTTAAAAACAGAACCGTTATGAAATTATCTTCAGATATTTTAACAGGTTACATTTAATTTAATAATGAGTCATTTTTGGTTTCTTGTGGTTTGATGTGAAGTTTAAAAAAGAAAGGGCTTACATAATCATCTGTAAAAACAAGCAAAATGTCCCTTCTTTGGTAAGTGTTAGTTGATGTCTTTCTTTCTTCCTAAAGAAGAAGTTGGTTTAGGGACATAAGGGACATATTTTTTAAGAGGGAGAGGAGACTGGCTGTTCTCAGTGTTTTGGTGCCAGATGAAGAGAACAGTATCGTAGGCTCTCTCTGGCTCACTGAGGACCAAGAAATCAAGAAGAAATGACAAGAGCCTTCATGGGATATTATACAGCATGTTTTATAGTAATATTTTAGGTCAAATGTGCTCAGTAGACAAACCCGGTTGGGAACTCTGACACAGTTCAACTTACAAGGTGCGTTATGAACTTAAGCAGCATAAGAATGAATGAACTTTTTAAAAGTTTATTTTCTCTGTGTTTTTCAGTGGGACCTGATATGTGAGAATGAGTATAAAGGGCCACTGACTTCATCGATATATTTCTTCGGCGTGTTGGTGGGGACCTTCCTTTCAGGACAGATGTCGGACAGGTCAGCGCCTCCCAGACGAAGCATCCTACAAACTATGACAAGATATCAGCTTAGCTGAACCTCTGATTTTAAATATGTGGAAATGAAACATGACTCTAAAATATTTTCATAAATTATTAAACATGATATTTGATATATGCAGGTATGGCAGAAGGCCTGTACTTTTTTCCATGATGGCTATGCAGACAGTAACTATCCTTATCCAGATGTTTTCTCCAAGCTGGGAAATCTTCACTGCCATCTTCTTCTTTGTGGGATTTAGTGGTTTTTCTAATTATGTTGTAGCATATGTCCTAGGTAAAATTATTAATTTCCTTCCAATAATTAACACGATTTCAATAATAATCTGTGTCACATGAATAACACATTCCTCCTGATCAACAGGCAGTGAAATTCTCAGTCCAGCGAGTCGGGTGGTGTTTGGTTCTCTGGGTATCTTCATGGGGTCTGGAATCGGTCAGATGTTCCTTCCATTAGCCGCTTATTTCATCCGTAGCTGGCGATGGCTGGTGCTTACGAACGCTCTCACTGGGCTCCTGTATGTGCCATTGTGGTGGTAAGTTTGTGGAGAGACAAAGTTTGAGCCATAGAGAATTATAAATTCACTTCTTTGAAACAGCAGATGAATAATGTAAATTTGACAAAGAAATGTGAATAATTTAGATAAAACAGGAAGTAAGAAAATTTCATGAGAAAATAAAATGGATATAAACCAAGAAAGGGCAGGAGGGCTATAATACCTGGAGAAAACAATCCAGTCATCTGAGCTGTAAAGAGTGTGTGGGCATATTTCTTCTGTTTCAGGATAGTCATTACTTTAGTTTAGTTTAGTTTAGTTTAGCTTTTTATTTTCTCCCCTTAGGAGAAATTTGTCCTAAACAGTCAAAACATACATCAATCATTTCACAATACTGATATTACGCTATACATACACCAAAGACATTTCACAATATCAAAAACATTTCCCATATACCCTCACCCACACACACAAATCATTTCTTATAATTCAATAATGTATTTGATAATGGAATTAATTAACTTACAAGTTAGTACCATTTATCTCCTCCCTGAGGGCATCAGCTCATATTCCTTATGGAGAATATGGCTTGGATCACCAATAATTTTAATTTTCTGCTTCTTTAATCTCCCGAGGAGAAGTTAGGGGCACCATAATGATTGTTTTTCAAGCTCCACATTTTGAAGTTGTGACCTAAATTTAACAGACAATTTACCAAGCCATATTGTAAAAGCATAGCATTTAATAGATTCGATAGAGTTGATCTATAGAACAGTAACATGATAATAATGATAAGTTAGGGTTTATGTGCAGTTCTGTTTTTGGTGAACCAGGTTTATTCCAGAGTCTCCTAGATGGCTGCTCTCTCAGGGAAGAATAGCAGAGGCTGAAGACATACTGAGACATGCAGCTAAAAAGAATAAGGTCACCGCTCCCGAAGTCATCTTCACTTCCTCTGAGGTAACACTTCAACACTTACAATTATGGGTCCCACTTTATATTAGGTGGCCTTAACTACTATGTACTTACATAAAAAAAATAAGTACAATGTACTTATTGTGTTCATAATGTATTGAAAAAACACCTTTGCTGCTATTGAGGGGGGATACGGGTAAGGTTAGGGACAGGCTTGGTGGTCTGGGTAGGTTTAAGGGTGGGTTAAGGTGTAAGGGATGGGTCAACAGTGTAATTATAAATGTAATTACAGAAATTAATTACAGATGTGTCACGGTTTGGTGCGGGAGAGATGACGGCGAAGGAGGATAGTGATAAACAGTCTTTAATAATCCAAACACAGGAAATCCAAACACAAGGGAATGCACCACAAACATACATAGACGAGATCGGACAAACGAACACAGAACTGAATGCAACTTATAAGGGGAAAGTAATTAATGATAATGAGGGGACACACCTGAACATAATGATACAATAATGGAAGACAGAAACTAGGTCACACACGGGGAATGAAACAAATAAAAGTCCAGGGGTGTGACAAGATGTAATTACATATAGGTTTTTTTTTTTTTAAAAGTACAATGTAAAAACATGTACACAATAAGTGCATTGTATCAAATTATTAATTTAAATGTAAGTACATAGTAGATAAGGCCACCTAATATAAAGTGGGACCCAATTATGATCTACAGTATAAAACATGGACATGAAATTTAGTCAAACAAGCCTTAAATAAACACAGTCACTTTTCAATGCTCCAGTTTCATTGATGCTTTTTATGTTTTCTTAGATTGAGGAATCAGCAAAGATGAGGGAGAAAAAACATAATATTCTGGACATTTTAAGGAACTGTAATGCTGTCTTAACCATCATGATTTGTTCACTTCTATGGTATGCTGTTACCATGTTTTAATTTTTCCCCTTTTTTCAATTTCTACTTGGTCACAGTCATTAACTATATTACCCATATGATATTATAACAAAAATAATTCTTGCTCTAAATTGAGTGTAAGTTAAAGTTTTTCAATTCTGCTTCTTGGGACACCACACAGAGGTCTATAACAGCGATTCTCAACCCTGTTCCTGGAGCTCAACACTGCATCATTTGTCCTTAAACAAACACAACTTAATTCAGATCATCAGCTCATTAGTAGAGACTCCAAGACCTGAAATGGGTGTCCAACAAAGGAGACATGCCACATGTGCAGTGCTGGGGCTCCAGGAACATGTTGAGAACCACTGGTTTAACACAGTAATTTAGTGTGATTAATCATAAAAATGTACACACACTCAAACTGGAACATTTTGTAACATGAACATTCAAGCTTGAATGTTTGTGTGAGTTTGTAGTCAGCACAGCCCAGCTACTAGATGAATCACACCTCATCAGATGGTGGGCAGACAAAACACATGAGCAAGTGCACATAGACCAACAATTAAAAGTTGTCTAAAACAATTTCTAGTAATCCTGAAGACATTGAATAGCTTGTTCAGGTGTGTTTGGTTAAGGTTGGAGCTAAACTCTGCAGGACAATGGCCCTCCAGAACCGAAGTTGCCCAGCCCTGTGTCAGATGGATGCGTGCCTTATCTAACACACCTGATCAGTTCATTAGCGGAGGCAGGTGTCTGAATTGGATGTGTCAGATTAGTGAGACATATAACAGGTGCTTCTCAAACAGAAGGCTGCGTCCTACTGAGAGCGCGCCCTTCTTAGTTCAGCCCTTCGGAGGCTTGTAGACTAGAGTCCTCCTCACCATTAAACGCTAGAATGAGACGGTCTAGTGCACGTGACTGCATCATATATGTTCCTGCCCTCACCGTCACGGCATGAGGAAACTAATAAAACTTATTTTGGAAAAATACTTTGTATTACAAATCTCTATTTTATCCAGCTTTCTATTAATGCAATACAATGAATCTCAGCCATCTACAGTCTCCCAATGGCTTAAATTATTGGCAGTTTAGTTTAGCAAATTCAGCTGAATGAAGGACACAAAACGAAGCCTGCCTTCCAATGATCCTTCTGATTGAGACGGCCTTCAGCGACGTTTGATGATGTGGCAGCCGAGAGCTGCAGCCTTCTGTTTGAGAAGCAACCAACATGTGTTATACCAGAGGAAAGCTTTAGTAGCAGGATTGAGAGACTAATAAAAGCAACTGATTTACAAGGGCTGTTTTTGTCGTTTAGGATGGTCATCACCATGTCTTACTATGCTCTCATTCTAAACACTACAAACCTTCATGGCAACCCGTACCTGAATTTTTTCCTGTCTGCAGTGGTGGAGGTGCCAGCTTTCATTATAGCCATGTTGTTGCTCAAATACTGCAGTAGGAGATTCTGTCAGTCTTCCACTCTTCTCATGGGCGGAGCGATGATTTTCATCATACAGCTCATTCCCAAAGGTAAGACATTTACTGATCATATTCTGAATCACACATCTGATAGTGTGGAAGATTAGAAATGATTGCAAGTAGTGATGTGATGTTCGACACCAACGCTTGTATCAAAAAATAAAACATCTCACAGTGAAGCGCTGTACCGGAGCTTGATTATTTTTGGCAAAATCATGTGATCTATGACGTCCGAAGCTTCGTTTTGACACACAACTACGTGACTAAGTGTCACTAACTTCATTGATTAGAATAAATCATAATATGAAGAAACATTTGCATGTGTTCCCTGGTTCACAGACACTTAAACTGACAATTCTATGATAATCTTCTTTCATTTTGGTCATATATGCCCACAGCCTTGTATATTTTTTCCACAAATTTATTCACAGACTCAATTGTTCATATATTGTGTAATACAATGACTGACATGTGAAAGACTTATTTATATAGACTTTATATTTTCTTTGCTTTATACAGGTTTTCATAGCACAAACTGATTTATTATCTGAAACAATCCAAAAATGTCTGGGTCGTCTGGGACACAAAGACAGCTTTTTCAGCCTTTTGACCACAAGATGTCGTTAACGTGCACCATGTTGAAAAGCTTAGAGTAATTAACCTTTTTATGATACAGTTGAGGTCGGTGCTTCGCAAAGCTTCAATTCACAATTACTAATTGCAAGTCATAATTCTTTGAGTAAATCATTGGGATCTGTAATGAACACAGGGATGAAACAGAGTGAGAATCCACACGCAAGCAAGTTCAGTTGGAAACAACAACACAGATAATCCAAACTTGGAACAAGTATAAAACACCACAGACAGGAACCAAGAGAGCAATCACTTAAAAACATTTAAAGGAAACAATGACTAACAAAACACACAATTAAAACACACCGGTATATATACACACACAAGTTAACCAGGGGCTGATGAAGGTCAGGTGTGGGTGATTGGTTGGCATGGTAACAAACAGAGCGGCAAGGCAAACAGGGACAGTGAACACAAGAAGAGGGCACAGAAGGAGAATACATTTCAGATAGATAGTATAGTATGGATAGTATGCACATTGGGACGCAGGGTAAGTTTTGAATGGGGAAAAATGCAACGCTCAATATGGCCGCTGTATTGAACGAAGCCCCACCTTCTGAACAAAAGAATCAATCCCTAATTGGTAAAGTCAGCGTGTCACTGCAGCTGCCGTTAGAAGTCCCGGTTACTACAGAAACAGTCAGCATTCTGAGACATGCGCTTAGGACTGCGCATGCACACTGGCTGGTCAAGCCTGAAAAATGAGCTTTTTAAACGCTATTTGAGCAAAATAAACAACATTTATGATACAGTTGTTGTCAGATTTCATTGGTGATTTCAAATATGAAATTTAATCATAAGCTTAGTGAACAGTTTTGGAGAATTTCATGTTTTCCCATTCAGATAGGAGCTGCACTTGCATGCCTGAGAGGTGTTTCAAAGATGGCCACCGAGTGACATGACTTGCCTTAAAGGGACTTTGAGGAAGATAAGTAACTGAAGAGGGTGAGATCAAAGGTCTCATTCCACTGAATGTTAGTTTGTCATAGGGTCACTCTCTTGGTCAGCCACTCCTCTTTGTCTCAGGCCATTCAATATACCATATGTCAGAGGTCATTAGTTGTTCCTTGACCCAGTCATATTGGAGTGACCAGCGCTGTCCTAATAATCGTCCACCTGTATGCAGGACAGTTTAAAATTGTGCAGAAGCAGAAGGGTACCAATTAACTTCAGCCAGGATGGTTCACTTCTAAGAAGCGGCAAGCTGACTGACAGATTGCTGATGCTGTTGCTACAGTAAAGAGTGTCCACAATCAAACAGGGAATGTGACCAAGCTTTTGCCGAAATAGGATCTGAACCACAGTAGCAGATATGACACATACTAGTTTAGATGACATATTTTTCTGATTTACATTTTGTTAAAGTTTGATGATCTCTGTAGTTGAAGTGTGTGTTGTGATCTGCCGTGCTGCTGAGTGGTTTGTGATTGTAGCTCCGTGTAGCTTTGCTTTTCTGTTAAATCTTACTTTCACTCTCTGTTGTTTAAAGTGATAAAATATAACTTAATTCCCACCATACTTCTGATATTATCTATCAAACTAATCAGAGTAATTTGATCATTCGCTTTTAATCTAAAACCGTGCGTGCAGCGCATTAGCATTCATTAGCCGGTTAATTTGTCATTCGTGTTTCCATTCGCGTTTCTATTTGCATCTATTACCGTTTTCTTTTTTCTCGCTCCGTTTCATTTCTCATCAAACAACAGTGGTAAGTGGTAAGTTAAGTTGGTATCATTCATCAATCACGGTGAGTAATGGCTTCTTCTCCTGCTATTGTTGTTTGCACTGTTTGCCACATGTATAGTTTATCTGTCTCTGTCAGCAGCGAGGGATTCACATGTGATAAATGCAGGGAAATAGTTAGGCTGACAGAGAAGGTTTTAGAACTAGAGACACGCATCCAAACTTTAGTTGAGGACAGTAAGAATGTGAGGGCTGTAGATACTGCTTTGGATGCGACTAGCTCAGGGAGTCCTGTACATTGTTCGGTTCCGGTTGAGCCCGTGCAGCAGGGCAGCTGGGTGACATTGAGGCGGCCTAGTCGCGGGTCAAAACACCACTCTTCCATTCCGATCAGAACATCTAACAGGTTCTCCCCACTCAGTGAAGCACCCACTGAGAAACCTGATGAAAGTGCTCTAGTTATTGGCGATTCTATTGTACGGAACGTGAAAATAGAGACACCAGCCACCATAGTCCATTGTTTACCAGGAGCCAGAGCGCCTGACATCTTGGCAAATTTAAAAGTGCTGGCTAATGCTAAACGTAAATTCAGTAAGATTGTTATTGGCGCTAATGATGTTCGACTTCGCCAGTCGGAGATCACTAAAAATAATGTTAAAGAGGTGTGTGAACGATGTCAGACACTGTAATATGCTCTGGTCCCCTCCCTGCTTACCGGGGTGATGAGATTCATAGCAGACTGTCGTCACTCAATGGCTGGATGTCTAAGTGGTGCCCGCAGAATAACATAGGCTTCATAGACAATTGGAAGAATTTTTGGGGCAGACCTGACCAGTTGAAAAGAGATGGTGTTCATCCCTCCTGGGGTGGTGCCGCTCTTCTCTCTAGAAATATGTCACACAGTCTTAGAGTTTGTACTTGACTAACTGGAGCCCAGGTCAGGAAGCAGACTGACTGGCTAAACCGATCGTCTGCTAGCCGCCTCACGTCACAGAAGTCAGTTCACTCTCAGCACATAGAGACTCCTTCACCTAGATATCACTCTATAGAGACCGTGTCTGTTCCCCGAACTAGAAAATACAGAAAACATCCAAACCAAATTAAGAGTTTGTTTGATTGAACAATTTGACTGATGTTCAACAAATAATAATAAAAAAAAATGTATATAATACAAAGAAACAAATGCTAAAGCTTGGCTTATTGAATATTAGATCCCTTTCTATGAAAGCGCTTTTTGTAAATGATATGATCACTGATCATAAATTAGATGTGCTCTTTTTGACAGAAACCTGGCTAAAACCAGATGATAACATCGTTTTAAACGAGTCTACCCCCCAAGATTACTGCTATAAAAATGAGCCGTGTCCAAAAGGTAAAGGGAGAGGTGTTGCTACAATTTATAGCAATATTTTCAGTATTTCTCAGAGGGCAGGGTTCAAGTGTAACTCCTTTGAAGTAATGGTGCTTCATATAACATTATCTAGAGAAACAAGTGTTAATGATAAATCCCCTGTGATGTTTGTACTGGCTATTGTATACAGGCCACCAGGGCACCATACAGACTTTATTAAAGAATTTTCTGATTTTCTATCGGAGTTAGTGCTGACTGCAGATAAAGTCCTAATTGTTGGTGATTTTAATATGGTCACGACCTCCCCGTCTAGGGTTGGGAATGTCGATGACAAATAAAAAAATTAATTTTATGCATATCCCTTCTCCTGTCCCAGCTCACAAACAAATACTACCAAGAACGAAATGGTCAAAAGTAAGCTTTTTATTGACACAAATATGAATAACAGGAAGCGTGAATCTTCAGAAGGGGTTCAGGCCAAAATAACAAACAAAAATAATTCTAACTAAAAGAGAAATAAATGTAATTTACCTAACCAAAATAAAAATCCCAAAGAAAGTACAAAAGTCTTTCCTTACTCCCTATCTGACCATAAACAAGAGAAAACTACTCAGGAAAAATAAATGGCAACCTCCTCCCTACGGCTTCCAAAAATAATGAATTAAACATTAACAAATGTCATAGTCAGCAGCGGTCTAAACCAACAGAAACATATAAATACAATATAATACAAAAATAAACTCATACCAAAATAACAAGACAAATGTCCTCATAACTCAGTGAAAACTGGCCACACAGGCTTAACTCACTCAAAAGAACACCACACTAATATTTAGAACTCCAACAAAAATCTAAATGTCTGGGGCAGGAGATGAGGGACAAACGACGGCGGAGCTCTACGACATGTGCACCAGAAGCTCTCCTGCATTGCTGTCTTTCCCAGTATTTCAACACTCCCCCTCTCATCAACGTAATCTGCCGCAGCTGAACCCAATCAAGCCTACTCAGAAGGAGAGGGAGAGATGGAGCAAAAAAGAGACAAACTGCACAACAACAATTCACAACATTAAAAATAAATATAAATGAATAATAAAGAAATGACACATTACGTCCAGAGACGTAACACCCCCACCCTTAGTTACAAAACCTGATTTGTAATACAACACTTCATGACGCTTTTAACGGTCGATTAAGCATCACCAGTATAAGCCCTTGATAATGCGTCAGCTACGACATTATCTACACCTTTTTTATAACGAATGTCCAAGTTGAACTCCTGTAAGATGAGTGCCCATCTCATTAATCGCTGATTAGAATTAGACATACGAGCCAGAAACACTAGAGGGTTGTGATCCGTATACGCCACAATACGGTCACTAGAACTTAAATACACCTCAAAGTGTTGGACGGCCAACAGTAACGCCAGGGCTTCTTTCTCTATGGTTCTATAGTTTTTCTGACACCTGGTGAATTTTTTTTAGAAATAGCTCACTGGATGGTCGATACCAGCGTTATCTGCTTGCATCAAGCACTGCACCGGCGCCATGAGCACTCGCGTCCACCTGTAGGCTAAAAGATTCAGTGAAATTTGGGGCAGAGAGCACAGGAGCGTTACACAATAAATCTTTAGCAGAACAAAAAGCAGATTCACATACTTCGTTCCACACAAATTTTCGCTCAGTGCTTAAAAGGTCAGTAAGGGGTGCAACCACAGTGGAAAAATTCCTACAGAATCCCCTATAGTATCCAGCCATTCCTAAGAAACGCCTCAACTTGCGTTTATTAGTGGGTGAAGGAAAAGTAACAACAGCTTCAACCTTAGCCTTAACGGGCTTAACCTGACCCTGCCCAACAATTTTACCGAGATAAGTCACCACTGCTCTGGCAAACTCACACTTGCTGAGGTTGAGGGTTAAGGACGCTTCAGCCAAGCGTTTCATGACTAAACTCAAGGTGCATAAGTGATCTTCCCATGTCATATAATAGATCTAGATACACTTCGTAGTTTTGTACATCTGATAACACAATCTGCATTAATTGTTGGAATGTGGCAGGTGCATTGCGCATCCCGAAAGCCATCACCGTATATTGCATGAATGCATCAGGCGTGACAAAGGCGGAGATTTCAGAGGCACGGGATGTCAATGGCACCTACCAGTATCCCTTCAAAAGATCGAGTTTGGTTACATAGCGTGACGTACCCACACGATCAACACAATCCTCCATTCTGGGGAGAGGAAAGGAGTCAGCTTTGGTAAGGTTATTAACTCTGCGAAAATCAGTACAGAATCGAAAAGAGTGGTCAGACTTAGGCACAAGTATACACAGCGAACTCCATGGACTCTGGCTGGCTACCAGAAAGCCATTTTGTACCAAATAACTAACTTCGTCTTTCATAGCTTGTCGTTTGTGCGGATTAACACGATATGGATGCTGTTTAATGGGTGTACTTTGACCCACCTCAATATCATGCTTTAACACATTTGTCTGCGAAGGAACATCGTTAAACAATGTAGGATAGTTGTAAATTAATTCAACAATATCATTACACTGACTCACAGACAAATAAGAGAGATGAGATGACACGTTGGCCAGAATAGCGGAAATCGGGAGTCTCCCACAACAGGCTTGAGCATCCTTTCCAATTAAACCGTCGGTCTCTAACACATAAATGGAAGGCAGAGCAACAGCATTAACAGGAGACACGGTTTCAACCACAGTCTTAACTTCAGGCACATACGCTTTAAGCATATTTACATGGCAAACTCTACTTTTACGTTAGAATTGTGTAGTTGGTATCACTCAGTTTTTTCTCTATGTGATATGGACCAGCAAACCGAGCATGCATAGGAGAGTTAGGTACAGGCAAAAACACAAGCACAGAATCCCCCGGTTTAAAATTGCGAACTACGCTGGTTCTGTCATATCTGCTCTTCATCCTTGATTGCGACTCAACGAGATGCTGTTTAGCAACCTCCCAAGCACTGTGGAGTTTTTCACGAAACAAACTCACATACTCCAAAATCGGTACGGAGGGAGGATCTTTAGAGTGAAACTGTTCACTGATCAATTTCAAGGGTCCTCGAATTGTGTCCAAATACCAGCTCAGCTGGACTGAAACCTAAGGACTCTTGCACTGTGCTCCTTATGGCTAACATTAATAAGGGTAGGCCATCCACCCACTCTTTATCAGTTTCAACACAGTAAGTGCGCAGCATTGACTTTAACGTCTGATGAAAGCGCTCAAGCGCACCTTGCGACTCTGGATGGTATGCGCTTGACATCTGATGTTCCACCCCCAGTTCGTTTACCAGCTCTTCAAACAAGCGTGAGGTAAAGTTTGTTCCCTGATCTGTTTGGATTACTTTAGGTAACCCAAACATAGAACAAAACTTAACCAGCTCTTTAATCACAGCTTTTGTTTTAATAGAGCGCAATGGCACGGCTTCCGGGTAGCGAGTAGCTGCACACATAATAGTAAGGAGATACTGGTGGCCTGACTTATCCTTGATTGTGTTGGTCCATTGCCTAAGGCTAAGTCTTTCAAAAGGCTCTCCTACCACCAGAATGGGTTTAAGTGGCGCGTGAGGAATCTTTTGGTTAGGCTTGCCAGCACGTTGGCAAGAATGACAGGAACGAACGAACGTAGACACTGATGATTTCAAACTTGGCCAAAAGAAATGTCTGGAAATTCGGTCGTACGTTTTCGTAACACCAAGGTGTCCTGAACATAGATGCTCGTGAGCAAGCTGCATGATTTGATACCGATACCCGGTAGGAAGAACAATCTGATAGACACGGTCACTTTCAGAGTTTGACGGCTTCCACCAGTGCATCAATACTTTCTCATCCCAAAAATAACCTACCGACTCATTTGAAACTCGCGTTTTGTCCCCAGCCGCACTGATACATTTACTCAAGGTCAAATCCGATTTTTGCGCAGCGATCAACTGTTCCCTACCCACTTTTAAGGGAATTTCGTTTGCACTCAAATACTCATCACTCATGGTCGGGTTGAGGATTAACAAACAATTTAAATTCCACCCTCTCTGGCGATGCAACTAAAAAGGAACTTGAAAGATCCACCACATCTTCAAATTTCTTTTTCTGTGCGCGCGTTACAACACATGCCGGAAAAGCCATGGGAGACAGTGACAGAGCAGCTACTTGAGTACTAACGTTAGGCTCGGCAGACACGATCGGGTACGGAAACACTTTGGTTCCAGCTAAATCATACTCACGCCATCCACAGGTAATTGTGAATGCACACCAATAGAAACCGTGCCAGAGATAAGGTCAGATTTCAACTGAACAGTATGCAACGGCACAGGAGTACAACCCATTTCAATACCGCGAATGAGCACATCATTGCCTGTATACGACTTCAGCGAAAACGGCAGAGCACTTTCTAATATTAAAGATTGTGCGGCTCCTATATCCTGTAGCATCACTATGGATTTTCTCTCAGGGTTATCTGGAAGCGAGACTAAACACGTTTGTAGAAACGACCCAAATGCATTCGATTTTTCCTGCGATGATAGCTCAGAAACGGAGGTAAACGCTACCCCTTTAGGCCTACCTCCAGCTTTCTGCTGCCAAGCTTTACAGCTTGTGATCAGATGGCCAGGATCAAGGCAATAAAAACAGACTTTTTTTTAATCAGGTCGTTTTTGCGCATGTGCTTCACCATCAGCCCTGAAAGAGTTGTCCCTTATCATTCGTTTATCCTTCCCTACTTCCACGACAAAGGAGGGTTTAGAAGCGCGCACAACGGAGAATACAGTCTTATGAGTAAGCGCAAATTCGTCTGCGAATATTGCCGCATCAGAAAGTTTAGATACTTTCTGCTCGTTTAAGTGTACTACGATGTTTTCTGGCAAGCTGTTTTTAAAATCCTCGAGCAAAATAAGTTCCTGCAATTCATCAAGAGTTGTAATTTTTGTAGAGACACACCACTTCTCAAAAAGCGTTCTCTTTTCACACGCAAACTCCCCAAACGTTTGCTTGGCTGTCTTTGAACACGCCCTGAACTTCTGCCGGTACGCCTCCGGTACTAATTCATAAGCACGCAGCACAGCCAATTTCATCGTATCATAATTCAGCGAATCATCGATCGGCAAAGCCGCGCAAACCTCCTGGGCTTTGCCAACGAGATTACACTGCAACAACAACGCCCACATATCTTTGGGCCATTTCAATTTAGCCGCGACACGTTCAAAAGCCACAAAGTACGAATCAACTTCAGATTCACGAAATGGAGGTACAAGTTTAATGTACTTACCCACGTCAAAGTCAGGTTGCCCCCCCTCGGAAGAACTACCAGAAGCATGTCTGGAGCGCGGTAACGGCACTGGTCTGTGTCGCTGCATCTGGGCTTCCAACTGTAATCGGAGCAGGTGCGTTTCATGCTCCTGTTTCTTTAACTCCAGATCTAACTCTCTTAAGCGAACAGTTAACATAGGGTCTAACCCAGCATCCTTTTTACCGCTTACCGAATCTGCTTTATCAAATGTCAATTCCTCCTCAATCTCTAACTCAGGAGCAAGCCCAGGCAAAATACCATTCTCAACTAACCTACCATACAGCTCATCTTTGATGACTCGTTTCTTTGCCTCTTTAAGAACCGTTACCTTGTAAAATTCTGCTATTTGAATTAGATCTCTTTTTCTACACCGTTCGAATTCTTTCAATGTAGGTGAAAGCGTAAACTTAGTTAAATCAAAATCCATATTACACAAACTTCCTCCCCCACGAAAAAATTCAAAGCAGCCAAGCAAAACTATTGAAATAGCAAACAACGACTAAAATGAATGAGCGGACGAGCGGACGAGCCCCCAATTGTCACGACCTCCCCGTCTAGGGTTAGGAATGTCGATGACAAATAAAAGAATTTTATGCATATCCCTTCTCCTGTCCCAGCTCACAAACAAATACTACCAAGAACGAAATAGTGTCAAAAGTAAGCTTTTTATTGACACAAATATGAATAACAGGAAGCGTGAATCTTCAGAAGGGGTTCAGGCCAAAATAACAAACAAAAATAATTCTAACTAAAAGAGAAATAAATGTAACTTACCTAACCAAAATAAAAATCCCAAAGAAAGTACAAAAGTCTTTCCTTACTCCCTATCTGACCATAAACAAGAGAAAACTACTCAGGAAAAATAAATGGCAACCTCCTCCCTACGGCTTCCAAAAATAATGAATTAAATATTAACAAATGTCATAGTCAGCAGCGGTCTAAACCAACAGAAACATATATAGAATATAATACAAAAATAAACTCATACCAAAATAACAAGACAAATGTCCTCATAACTCAACAGTGAAAACTGGCCACACAGGCTTAACTCACTCAAAAGAACAACACACTAACATTTAGAACTCCAACAAAAATCTAAATGTCTGGGACAGGAGATGAGGGACAAACGACGGCGGAGCTCTACAACGTGTGCACCAGAAGCTCTCCTGCATTGCCGTCTTTCCCAGTATTTCAACACTCCCGCTCTCATCAACGTAATCTGCCGCAGCTGAACCCAATCAAGCCTACTCAGAAGGAGAGGGAGAGATGGAGCAAAAAAGACACACAACAACAATTCACAACATTAAATATAAATATAAATGAATAATAAAGAAATGACACATTACGTCCAGAGACGTAACAATATCCATGTTGATAATGAAAAAGATTCGTTGGGATCAGCATTTATAGACATTTTAAACTCTATTGGTGTTAAACAACATGTGTCAGGACCTACTCATTGTCGAAATCATACATCTTGATTTAATACTGTCACAAGGAACTGATGTTTATGGTGTTGAAATTCTGCAGCAAAGTGATGATATCTCAGATCATTATCTAGTCTTGTGTAAACTCCATATAGCTAAAACTGTAAATTCTACTCATTGTTACAAGTATGGTAGAACCATCACTTCTACCACAAAAGACTGCTTTTTAAGTAATCTTCCTGATTTATCTAATTTCCTCAGCATATCCAACAGCTCAGTGGATATGAGCATAGTGGATATAAAAAACTAGATGACAAGTCATTTCTTACTGCTAAATTCTTAAGGTGTTAATTATCGGATGTAAAACCCCCACATGTAATAACTTAGAACATTATCTAACACTTGATGGCTGCTCTGTCAGTTCTTCGTCATCAGTCAGGAACCTAGGTGTGCTGTTCGATAGCATCTTTCATTTGACAGCCACGTTTCTAGCATTTGTAAAACTGCATTTTTCCATCTCAAAAATATATCTAAATTGTGACCTATGCTCTCAATGTCAAATGCAGAAACATTAATTCATGCGTTCATGACCTCAAGATTAGATTATTGTAATGCTTTATTGGGTGGTTGTTCTGCACGCTCCAGCTGGTCCAAAATGCAGCAGCTAAAGTTCTTACTAGAACCAGGAAGTATGACCACATTAGCCCGGTTCTGTCAACACTGCACTGGCTCCCTATCAAACATCGTATAGATTTTAAAATTGTGTTAATTACTTATAAAGCCCTGAAAGGTTTAGCTCCTCAGTACTTGAGCGATCTCTTATCACATTATAGTCCTCCACGTCCACTGTGTTCTCAAAACTCTGGCCATTTGATAATACCTAGAATATCTAAAACAACTGCGTGCGGCAGATCCTTTTCCTATTTAGCACCCAAACTCTGGAACAATCTACCTAACACTGTTCGGGAGGCAGACACACTCTGTCAGTTTAAATCTAGATTAAAGACCCATCTCTTTAGCCTGGCTTACACATAATACAGTAATATGCTTCTAATATTCAAATCCGTTAAAGGATTGTTAGTCTGCATTAATTAGGTCAACCGGAACCGGGAACACTTCCCTTAACACCCGATGTTCTCATTACGTCATAAGAATGGCATCTACGCTAATATTAGTCTGTTTCTTTCTTATTCCGAGGTCATTGTAGCCACCAGATCCAGTCTGTATCCAGATCAGATGGTGGATCAGCACCTAGAGACGACCTCTACAGCCCTGAACATCAGTGGAGACCAGGACAACTAGATGAGCCCCAGAGACTGATCCACAGTGAAGACCTCGTCACCTAGACGGCCATCAGGACAAGACCACAGGAACCAGATCAGTCCTCTGCACAATCTGAATTTGCTGCAGTATGGAACAACCTACTCTTGTGTCTGGCCAGAGGAGAACTTGCCCCTGACTGAGAAGGTTTTTTGAGACCACAAACATGAGGAAAAAAATTCTAGATTTAAGCGTTTTGCTCCTATTGTGAGTGGTGTCCTCGGGGTTCCCCCCACACATCAAGATTTCTGATTGTAAATATTCAACATGTTGAATATTTACGATTTGCGATCGGACGCCTCCAATGTTCTTCTGAGCAGATTCAGACACTCTTATCAGACCTCACACCACAGGGAAATCTGATAAGATAATCTTTAGAACCACCAAGATAATCGGGATATTAACTAGGATTGTCGGAAGGGGAGAAATTGGCCCTAGTTGGGGCATTAGTTGGGGACACTTGATTTCCAGCGATATCATCAACTTGATTGCACAGATACTATGTGAACTGAACTGAACTGGATGATGACATCACTGAATTCAATAATGAAATGCCTTTAACTGAAAATTGAGTGTTCACTGTTGTCCTTTTGCATTATTGACACACTATTTTCCTATTTAATACTGTAAAGCTGCTTTGACACAATCCGTAATGTTAAGAGTGCTATAAAAATAAAAGTAACTTGACTTGATCCTAGCTACTCCTGGGGTCTGTTTTTCGTATCTTGCTTAATACATCTGTGATGATTTGACAGATGCCAGATCTTTTAGTCATCATAACTGATCTCTGGCTAATTTGGTGGTTCAAACAATTAGTGGATTTGATCAGCCATGATCAGCAATCCAGCGATTGGCTGGTGGTGAGAAAGCAACGTAATGACATCATATAGTTAAGATTAAGGACTAGCGAGCAAAATTACATAAAAGGTCTAATAAATAAAATATTTAACTGTTTTTGAAATGATTCTCAATTATTTTTCATAATTTCTAGTATTTGTACAGACTTTGCATTTTTCAATGTGAATAGTAATGTAAGTAGCAGTTCATTTAATTTTGAAGAGAATTTGTTATAATGTGATGGCATTAATTAAATCCTTAATCCATTATTGACTGTGCCTAAAAGAATCATGCATCATAATAGGATTAAGAGATTTGAGAACTGATCTGCATCTCCTGCGGTGCATCAAAGCCACCGGCATAAAAGCTGTTACCGTTCCCATTAATGCACAGCTCAGACAAACTGTACGGAATGTGTGTATGACTATAATAAAATTGTGACATAATTATTCCTTCATGAATAAATCTCTCAATGATTAAATTATTATAGATATAAGTATAGATATAGATATAATTGTTTTCAAAAACTGTTTTAATGAGGTGCACTTGTAAGAAAGTATCAGTGGCTGGGACAGACTTTCAGTACCACCTTCACTTAAAATGATAGTCTAATCCTGTTTGAGCTAATGGACCTGTTGCTATGACAGCAACTCCGAATGGGCTTCTAAAGAACATAACATTCCTGGATCATGTCAAATTGCCAACAATAAAATCTAGCTAGCTGAGTAATACATGCATGAAGAACGGGCCCCGTTGTGGTTGTTTATGCTTACATTAGTTGAATGTTTGTTTGTTTGTGTGTGTGTGTGTGTGTGTGTGTGTGTGTGTGTGTGTGTCATTGCAGACATGATGGAGTTGGCAACCTCACTGGAGATGCTGGGGAAACTTGGTGTCACCGCTGCATTCTGTGTCGTTTATGCAGTGACTTCAGAACTCTTTCCTACTGTAGTGAGAAACATGGCCATGGGAACATGCTCCATGACCGCTCGCATAGGCAGCATTGTTTCTCCCTTCATCATATACTTGGGTACAGTCACAGTTTTCTTGTTTTTATTACTTTAAATATAGCCACTAGTAAATCTGAACATTGCATGTGCATTTTGATAATTGATTCATTTTCTCTGTAAAGGTAACTATTACAGATACATTCCTTATATTGTCATTGGAAGCCTGGCTGTGTTTTCTGGCTTAATTACGTTACTGTTGCCAGAAACTAAAGGAAAAGTTCTCCCTGACACCATTGCTCAGATGCAGCGAATAAAAGTGTAAGTGCATTATTGCCCCATATTCTTACCATAGTCTTTTACATGAACTCTTTATTCAGTTCAGGGTTTGTGGGTTTTAGATACAATACATGTGCTTAAAGTCTAATCTAGTTAAAATATACCATTTCATTTCTTTTATCTCACTTAGACTGAGAAGCTCTAAAAAACAGGATGCAATGATGTGGACAGCAGACAAAAGTAAAGTCTTCAAAGAAGTGAAACTGTAACAGCTGGACAATGAAATCAAATATTGTTGTCTTGTTAATCGAATGAATGATCCTAACCCTAAATGAATTACGCTGTTGAGATGATATCATGACATAAATTTGGCTTGGTGTTCAGCCTTCTATAGACAGATCATGTGTGTGAGACAAATCCACCCTCACGAGGAGTTTTACTGCCTTCGACCTGTTATAATGTCTGCCATAATGGCAAAGACATGACCAGGCCAGCTTGTGCCTCCCAGCCATATTCGACCAAAGAGATCTTTTTGATCATTTCCATGTGTTTTACTGTTTATCATGAACAAAAATGCATTTTATTAACATAAATAGGTCTGTAAATAACTGCTGAAAAGGGAAAAGTGGATGGGACGATGTGTGATTCTCAGAGTGAGCTCCACATTAACCGTTACTCTTCAGTCCTCTCTTATCCAATATAAATTGTGACCTTGAAGGTAACTTTTGTGCTTTACTTTGTTGCCTCTTTCTCTTCAGTTGCTCTAACTGTACCATAGAAATAGGCAAGTGATCTGCCTATGGAAAATATCTTAACCTGCTAGAAGTGCTGTACATGACAAGTTAATCATCCTTAAAACCTACATCTATGTATTTATAATATGTGAATATGCTTTACTTCTCTGTGAGTGGTTTGCTTTTATTATTAGGGCTTTTACGTTTTATCATAATTTTCGTTTTGTAAGGTATGCACAACACAAATGGTTGGTTGCACAACACATTTTTTGTTTCAGAATGAACAAAGTACCTTTATTGATCGAGTAAAATGACCCTATACTGTCACATATAAGTCTCAGGTGTCCTCAGAATGTGTCTGTGAAATTTCAGCCCAAAATACCCCACAGATCATTTATTATATCATTTTGAAAATGGCTATTTTGAGTGGAAGGAGAAACACGCTGTTTTAGTGCATGTCTCTTTAAATGAAAATGAGCTGCTGCTCACACCCCCTTTTCCAGAATAGGACTGTACTTTTACAGCTCGTTCTTCAGATATGCTGCCCAAAAACATCTGTTTGGTTTTGAAAATCATGTCTATCACGCCGAAATCATGCAGTTTAAAGCCATATCAGTTTAAACTTCTGATATACATTTTTCTGAGTGCTCACATCCGAAGCAAACGCACAGAGAGCGGCTGTCACATGGCATGCGTGTACTAAACTAAGTTCTCTTTCACACACAGGTTTAGGATAAAAACACGCATAAGTTACAAAAACACATGTCAGTGAAGATAAACAGCTGGGAAAGAAATCGCATGTTTATATTAGATTTGTGTTTTAAGTGACAGCAGCTTAATATACAGTACCTATACTGCTGTCTACACTGTTAATATGCCTCCAAAAATCAAATAAAACAGAAAATCACTCACTACTCTTGAATGAATGATAGCTCTAAGCTCTAAGACAGTTCTTACTTGAATGCTGCTTTTAAATGCTCTAGTGTGCAGATAATCATGGGGGATTGTGTGTGGCTCACTCAGGGCGGGTCTCTGCTAATATGGCAGTGTCCGTCAACAGTCGTGGGAGGGGCTTGTGAAATGTGACATCATATTTTACAGACTCTGTGATTGGCTTGCTCTGAGATGCTGCTTATGATTTATGGGGATTAAAAAAAAAAAAAAAAAAGATTGGTTAGATTTTTATCATTATAGGGTTGTTGTGTACACACACTGCCAACATTTATGTCCAAACAACATGTAAGTGAATTCTGCATAATATATGTCCTTTAAAACATTAATTTCATACCATTATTTATGCAGTTGTACCTGCAGCGCAAATGCATTCATATCAGCTCTGAGGTGCATTAAACAGTCTGTGTAAATACATCTAATGCCACTTCAAATGGAGCGTCTGTGCCACTTATGATACTTATGATACTGATTTCTCTTGATTGGTAACCTATAGTATCTTATTATTCTAATCAAATGTATTGATAAAATGTAAGAATTTGACATAGCAAAACATGTAGATTTAATAAGGCTAAAAAAAATGTATGGACAAAAAAAAGTGGATCTGTATAATTTTAAAATGGTATTTTTGTGCATTTTTCATAATAAAAATAAATTCCTATAACTTTTAAGTTTCACTTTGTTTTTCACTTCAGCAGTAATCTGCCAGTGGTCTTTAAAAAGTTATTTAAAAACAAACAAACAAACAAAAAAAACGTTTTGCTCCAAAGAATTCAAGATTCAAGTCAGATTAAGTTGGACATTTTATTTTTATGTTTATATTAAAGAAACGATTAATAGGACATAAATGGATCATAAATATTATTTAGTATCATAAAATTCCCTAAAAATACAAAATAATAAAACAAATATAAAAATATATCATATAGTAGAAAAACTAATCTGGCATTTTGACCCCCACGCCAACTAGAGCGTTATGTAAAAATAAATAAAAAAGGTGTTGGTTAATCCGAGTTTTGACACAAAGCCTAATTCTAATTCACGCTTTCTTACTGAGAAGCTACAGGATAAAAAACACACGGCAATGTCGCCTGGCTGCTGAGAAATGTCGTTAAACTAGTGAATGCTAGAGCTTTATTGAGCTGGGTTTGCCTCCTCCCATCTGTGTCTAAAAGCCGGACTTGAGACACTCGAGCGCACTTTACTCTCGAGCTTTTATCGCGCGAGTGCTGCGACTGCCATGAACTTCCCGGACTACGATGAAAACACCGCGTTCCTGGGAGACTGGGGACCTTTTCAAAGGACGGTGTTTGTTCTTTTGTGTTTGAGCATTATTCCGAACGGCTTCACGGGTTTATCCATGGTTTTCATTGGCGATACACCCGCTCATCGCTGTCTCATTCCCGCGGCTCTGAATATCACGGATGAATGGAGAAACGCGTCTATTCCTCTGGATGAGGAGGATGAGAGCGAAGATTCTCGATTCAGTAGATGTTCGAGACACAGAATGGACATCGTGAAAAGCTATTCGGACCGAGGTTTGCTCCCGTGGGTGGATGTGAATGTCTCGGCTATTCCCCGAGAAGGCTGCGTGGACGGCTGGGAGTATGATAATGGGACATACATCTCCACGATTGTTTCAGAGGTACGTTGCTTTCATCGAGCGCACAGCCCGTCTATGCTTTTTATATTCTGCACGAAGCGGAAGTTCGGATTCGGATGTAGTAAGAGAGATGTTTTTCCGGTCAATATTTGTCCGAGAATGTTTTTTTAAAGTCAGTTTCTGTAGTCGCATGCCTTCAGGTGTTGACTACAAAAACGATTGAATATTTCCACTGTTATTGTCCTGGGAAAATATAGTCTACAGGTCAGTGAAACCACGTTGACTCTGCTGCGGGGCATGTTGTCACAACGGGGACCTGCTTATTTATTCAAATGCATGCATTTAAAATCCGTTATAGGATACGGATTTTACAGAAATATTTAAACAATACGACAAACAAAACAATTCAGACACACACACATATATATATATATATATATATATATATATATATATATATATATATACACATACATACATACATATGTATTTTCATGTGTTCTATATATATTTAATTATAATCGATATCAATGTGACTGCTAGCTCCAACCTGACATTTATGAGCAATACTCTTGTATTGAAAAAAGACTTCATTATATATCATTTGTTTACTTGTTAATCAGTATATGGCACTTTTGTGAATACGGATATGAATTTCCAAAGAGTTTTCTAATGCAGTTTACCTTCCATATTGTGACATGAAGTGGCTTACTGAGGAGGAAAAACAGTGGTATAAATTGGGTGAAAAAAGTAAATTTGGACTGAAATACATTGTGACTATAGTGTGACTACAGCACAGATGCATACGTCTGCAGAGAGAAGTGATTCATATCACAGGAAGAGCAAATTATGACATTTTGTTTCAAAATATTTGTCCAAAATATTTTCATGGGACAAATCCCTCACAATAAAGACCAGTAACATGCATTAGGGTCAATCCGTGTCAATTCAGCCAATTTTCAGAAACTTCCCCAGCTTAAATTTTTGATTTGGCTCATATTTTTTTTCTGAAGAAAGATAAACATGTATAGTGATGAAAGCCAAAATATTAAATGTCATGGATGAATATTTACTGAGTAATCCAGTATTTTGTAGAGGGGGTCAAAATGGCAATATTCACCTGAGACTCAGTGCCAAATTACAGCGGGTTAAAATGACTTCTGAAAGATGGCAGCATCATAATGTTATTTTTACACAGAGATTGGTAGAGCTGTTATTAAAATCTGTTGACTTTAGTGATCTTTATTGCATTAATAGGGAAAAATAAAAATAGGGAAACAGCACTTTCTTTTTTTCCAAAGTTTGCAGGCCTGTATCTCGAAAAGTATTAAAGATATCTTGATGCTCTTTTAGATATTGGCTTCAGGAGTAAATCATTCAGTTGTACACATTTTCAGTGGTCAAAAACCAAATGGGGGTCACTTTGCAAAAATATGATACTTTTTTTCTTATAAAACAGATGCAAAAGTCACTTTTACATGATGTTTGAACAGAAATGTGTGTTGGCAGTGTGTGTACACAACCACCCTATAATGATAAAAATCCACCCAGTGCTTTTTTTTTTTAAATCCCCCAAAATAACCCTTTTCTCAGATCAAGCCATTCACAGATTCTGGTTTGATGTACATCACTCAGGCCGAGGTCCCTCCCATGATTGTTGATTGACACTGGTGTTTTATCACAGACCCTGAGTGAGCTGTCAACAGTCCGCCATTGTTTTGTCACCAGAGCAATTGAGGTTTTTTGTTGTTGGATGAATAATGAACATAGCAGTCATCATTTACTCCCGAAGACACGGTGGATTACATTTGTTTTTGAAGGAAATGTGCCCCCGATCTACCTAAATGCATCTATGTTCAGGCAAATCATTTGAGATCCAGCTTCACCTACAGAAGAATTGAGTAGAAGTTTTTTTTTATGAATCTTTGGAATTCGCCTTTCCAAATAATGTGCTAATTAGAAAGTTCCATGGCTTAATGCACATAAAGTATACAGTCTCATGAGAATGGCTTGTCACCCCACAGAAGAGAGGGGCGGGGTTAGCAGAGCTCATTAGCATTTAAAGGAACATGTCCTGAAACAGCTTGCTGTGAACAAAGCTGTTTTTGACAGGGTAAAAAGGCTGTTGTTTTACACTACAATTGAGAAATTATGTTAACTAAGTATGTTATAGACTTTTCATGAAGACACTAAAGAATCATATCAACTTGTGGAAAACGAGCATCTGATGTCCCCTTTAAAGAGGAAAGTCTAAAGAACAAATAATTGAACCGGGACTTCTGGTTGAGTTGAAACGGAATGACCCATTAAGGAAATAAATGGGGTTAATTCTTATTTCATGCTTATGCTTATGCTTATTTCAGTCTAAAATAAATAAATAAATTCAAATCAACATGCAAAACCATTGTGCAGTCCCTCTAGTTATTTGCGATTCAATCCAAAGCAAAGTCAACAAACTGTTGCTATTTTTTTGCGATCCTGCATAATTCGCCATTTCACTGCAAGAAAAAAAATTAATTAAATTAATAAATAAAGTCTCTCAAAAAACTAAATTGTAATTATCTAACTGAATTATCCTTATTAAAGTTGCAATGCATTATTTTCACAAGGATAAAGATATTGTGCATGTGATATCAGTAACTGCTTTTCCATTACCCTTCAAATTGTACAAATTGAAATTGCAAATTTAAAATACATCCAATGGAAACACATAATTTTGCAAAAACTCCCTTATAAGACGAAAAATTTTTAACGCTTGGATGAGGTGGTTTTTCAGGCAATTTACTAAAGGAATAATTAGCAAAACTGCAATGGATTTTTTTTTCGCATTTACAGGTCACCTGGCGTACATAAGTCACATGATCATTCTTTAATGTACTATAACCTCCAAGAAACACCTCATACATGGCTGTTCTAAAGTATAAGGGGCCTTGCCATTAAAGCTTGGATAATTTACACTGCACACATCTGTGGAACATTACAGCTTATTATCGTGAGAGGAAAAAAAGTAGTCGCATAAAATTGGTCAATGGAAATGCTGTCATTTCATAATAGTTTTTTTTTTCTACATTTTTTAAATATTTTAACACAACACAAGCAGGTAATGACGTCTGAGATAGGCAACCAATGGATGAAATTAAGTAAGCAAAAGTGATTATTTTTTCATGTGGCTGGGTGGTATGACGATAAGTCTCATATCTACATACATTTTCGTTTATTTTAAGGCGATGCAGCCAATACATCTGCACAGCTTTTAGTAGCCCACTGTTTAAATAAACATGAATGAATGACAAAATAAAAAGTATCATATGCTGGCTAGTTATTAAAAGAGCAGTATACCACAAAAGGGAACTCAGTTCAGTCAGTTGGACTGATTGTGCATTTCTGCTTTGTATGCTTACCACCTTTGCATATGCGCTTACCTAAATATCCATCTTGGCGAGTATTCATGTAAACACAATTGGTTATGTTAGGTGAACAAACGTTTTGGGAAAAATAGTTGGGGCCATGTGTCAGTACCGGATCCACGCACTACTGTAGTGCTGTTAATGTTAATGGAACAGTAGCAGCAGCAAAAATACTAAAGTTCCTAAATTAAGCACTGTTTGTATCTGTATCTTAATTTGTCCTGTTGTCATTTGTTTCTTTTCAAAATAAATAAGCATTATTCATTTTGTCATGTATGACTGTTTTGCATTTAACATATACAATATGGTAAATGTGCCATCATAATTATTTTTAAAAAATCTCTAGAATTAAATTTTAAAAAATAACAAATCTGGAAATTACCACTACAAAATCAGTCAATTTGATTGTGAAAAAAAATTGTGAAATCCTGGAGAGACACAAAAAAAAGAAAGAAAAAAAAGATGAATAACATTTGCATAATTAGAATTCAAATTCCTTGACAAATTTTGACAAATTCCTCATATAAGAAATTGTTTTGGCTTAATTTCTTCGGCATTTAATTAGGAACAGGAGAGCTAACAAATTTAAACTACTCTATTTAGGGAATTAGATGTGTAACTTTTAGCAACTTAGTTTAAAATTTATTTTCCTTCTGCAAATGAATATAATCATTTTAAATGTGCATTGTTTGTTCAATCACAGTGGGATCTGGTGTGTTCAGATGACTGGAGGGCTCCGCTGACCTCCTCACTCTTCTTCTGTGGTGTTTTGACTGGCTCTGTGATCTCAGGACAGATGTCTGACAGGTTAAAAGCATCAAAATTTTTCCCCACACATGAATATTATAATTACATGCTGATTGTGTTTTTACAGTGGGGCAAAAAAGTATTTAGTCAGCCACCAATTGTACAAGTTCTCCCACTTAAAAAGATGAGAGAGGCCTGTAATTTTCATCATAGGTATACCTCAACTATGAGAGACAAAATGAGAAAAAAAATCCAGAAAATCACATTGTAGGATTTTTAAAGAATTAATTGGTAAATTCCTCGGTAAAATAAGTATTTGGTCACCTACAAACAAGCAAGATTTCTGGCTCTCACAGACCTGTAACTTCCTCTTTAAGAGGCTCCTCTGTCCTCCACTCGTTACCTGTATTAATGGCACCTGATTGAACTCTTTATCAGTATAAAAGACACCTGTCCACAACCTTAAAGACATACAAGACCACTGATAATCTCCCTTGATCTGGGGCTCCACGCAAGATCTCACCCCGTGGGGTCATAATGTTCACAAGAAAATCCCAGAACCACACGGGGGGACCTAGTGAATGACCTGCAGAGAGCTGGGACCAAAGTAACAAAGGCTACCATCAGTAACACACTGCACCGCCAGGGACTCAAATCCTGCAGTGCCAGACGTGTCCCCCTGCTTAAGCCAGTACATGTCCGGGCCCGTCTGAAGTTTGCTAGAGAGCATTTGGATGATCCAGAAGAGGATTGGGAGAATGTCATATGGTTAGATGAAACCAAAATAGAACTTTCTGGTAAAAACTCAACTTGTCGTGTTTGAAGGAGAAAGAATGCTGAGTTGCATCCAAAGAACACCATACCTACTGTGAAGCATGGGGGTGGAAACATCATGCTTTGGGGCTGTTTTTCTGCAAAGGGACCAGGACGACTGATCCGTGTAAACGAAAGAATGAATGGGGCCATGTATTGTGAGATTTTGAGTGAAAACCTCCTTCCATCAGCAAGGGCATTGAAGATGAAATGTGGCTGGGTCTTTCAGCATGACAATGATCCCAAACACAGCGCCCGGGCAACGAAGGAGTGGCTTTGTAAGAAGCATTTCAAGGTCCTGGAGTGGCCTAGCCAGTCTCCAGATCTCAACCCCATCGAAAATCTTTGGAGGGAGTTGAAAGTATTTTGGCCCATAAGGTTAGGGCAACAGTGTGTGAAAACCTTGTGCAGACTTACAGAAAACGTTTGACCTCTGTCATTGCCAACAAAGGGTATATAACAAAGTATTGAGATGAAATTTTGTTATTGACCAAATACTTATTTTCCACCATAATTTGCAAATAAATTCTTTTAAAATCCTACAATGTGATTTTCTGGATTTTTTTTTTCTCATAGTTGAGGTATACCTATGATGAAAATTACAGGCCTCTCTCATCTTTTTTAGTGGGAGAACTTGCACAATTGGTGGCTGACCAAATACTTTTTTGCCCCACTGTATATCACTGGTAGAGCTGAAACAAACAGTTTACATTATCAACAAAACTGATAATAAAAAATATATATATTTTTGTTGTGTAATAGTAGTTTAATCTCATATGACGTAATGAGATTAAAAACATAATATATAACGTGCTGTAGTGCAAGACTATAATTCAGCCCTGCAGTAATCCAGCTGAATACTGTGTCCAAATTCAAAGGCTGCATCTTTCAAAGGACATAGAATTTGAAACCCAATACTTACTGTAATCCAGCATTTTCTCTCAAAAACTCTTGTTGTCCTCAGCGTGCAGTGAATCTCAGGATAGTCTGGGGTGTGAACGATAGAGTTGTTGTGAGTCTTTGAACTGGTGATTCAATCAGTCTTCAAATGCAGCCATTGAAGGATTGAATTGGGACACCGGTAGTATCAGAATGCCAACGAATA
This sequence comes from Acrossocheilus fasciatus, assembly GCA_036784905.1. Classification (NCBI taxonomy): domain Eukaryota; kingdom Metazoa; phylum Chordata; class Actinopteri; order Cypriniformes; family Cyprinidae; genus Acrossocheilus; species Acrossocheilus fasciatus. Next base: position 29,771,445 of record CM071958.1, read on the forward strand.
TATATATATATATATATATATATATATATATATGGTCACGGGGTGAGGAATCACATGATAAGGATTGCATGGTAGTGGCCCCGAAGGGTGGATTTGTCTCACATGTAGCAGGGCTTGCGTGGCTTATGTAGCCGGCGTGTGATGAGTTGCAGCTGTGACCGATCAGTCTGTGATGAGGACGGAACAGTGTTCCTCGCTTGTTTCCAGGGCGACGCTGATGAAGCTTCGGGACACTAGTCAAATCCCCCCCCCCCCCAAGCCATGTCCTGGTCTTGTTGGTAACATGAGACAGTAGGGGAAAATTAGGGGGGGGTGGGTGGGTGTGTTTGTGACCCCTGACAGACCTGTGAAAGCTGCCCAGATCCGAGAGAGGCCGTTGGCGTTCGTGGCTCCAGCCCGATGACGCTCAACAAAGTGGAAATCCTGGAGAGCGAAGAACCATCGTGTCACCCTGGCATTGGTGTCTTTAGCACGAGCCATCCATTGAAGGGGTGCGTGGTCAGTGACCAGGGTGAACTTCCGGCCAAGGAGGTAGTAGCGCAGCTCCAGGCCTGCCCACTTAACGGCCAGCTGATATAAATGACCGGATGCTCCTCACCTTCCTGGATCTGTGATAGGACGGCTCCCAGTCCCGTGTCGGAGGCATCCATCTGCAGCAGGAAGGGGCAGCTAAGTCTGGGGCTCGGAGAACTGGCGCCAAGGTGAGGGCCCCTTTCACCCTCTGGAAGGCTTCTTCCATCGCTGGTGTCCATTGTATCTTCTCTGGCTGCCCCTTCCTGGTCAGGTCTGTCAGAGAGGCGCCTAAAGAGGAGAAGTTAGGGATGAAGCAGCGATAGTACCCAGCCAACCCTAAACCCTAAAAAAAGCTCATACCTGGGTTTTGGTCTCGGGTCTCGGGGCAGAGTGTACCGCCTCCACCTTCTTCTCCTGTGGCCGAATGAGACCCCGCCCAATTTGAAAACCCAGGTACTTTGCCTCAGAGAGTGCTAGGTGGCATTTGCGAGGGTTTGGCGGTGAGCCCAGCCCTCCGGCGCTCCGGGAGCACCCTCCGTAACCGGTCGAGGTGGTCTTCCCATGCCTCAGAGTGGATTATGATGTCGTCCAGATAAGCGGCGGCGTAGGCCTGATGGGGCCGCAACAGGATGTCCATCAACCGTTGAAACGTGGCGGGTGCCCCGTGCAGGCCGAAGGGAAGGGTCTGGTACTGCCAGTGGCCACTAGGGGTGGAAAAAGAGTTTTGCTCCCTCAGACAGGGGTACTGCTCCCTCAGACAGGGGTACCTGCCAGTAACCTTTGGTGAAGTCCAACATCGAGATATACCGGGCCCTGCCCAGCTGATCCAACCGCTCGTCCACCCGAGGCATGGGGTATGTGTCGAACTCGGAAATCTCATTGAGGCGACGGAAGTCATTGCAGAAACGGAGGGTGCCATCCAGTTTCGGGACATCACGATTGGGCTGGACCATGGGCTGCGCGATGGTTCTATCACTCCCAACTTCAGCATTTGTTGTACATCCTCCTCAATAGCTTGCCGACGAGCCTCAGGGACGCGGTAGGGCTGTTGCCTGACAATGACCCCTGGAGGCGTCCGGATTTCATGCTGCAGGACGCTGGTCTGTCCGGGGAGAGACGAGAACACATCGGAGAACTGACGGATTAGGTGTTGTAGCTCCCCCTTCTGGGCACCCGAGAGATGGAGGTTGACGTCCACCACCACAGGATCAGAGGTGGCAAAGTCTACGAGCTGGTCTCTAGCCCCCACCCACTTCTTCAGAAGGTTGATGTGGTAGAGCTGCTCTTCTCCGTCCTGGTTGGCGCACGCGGTAAGTAACCGGCCCAATCTTCTCTAGCACCGTGTAGGGCCCCTGCCAGGTGGCCAAGAACTTACAAGCAGCATTGGGGACTAGGACCATGACTCGATCTCCGGCCTGGAACTCCTGTGGTTGGGCTGCCTGGTTGTAGTGGTGCTGTTGAGCCTGCTGCGCCTTTTGCAAGTTTTCCCAGACTAATGGCATGACCCGGTCGATCCTTTCCCTCATCTGCTTTACGTGCTCAACCACCGAGCGGTGGGCTGCCGGCTGTTGCTCCCAGGCCTCTTTCACCACATCCAGGAGGCCACGGGGTTGCCGGCCAAAGGGGAGCTCAAAGGGGGGGAAGCCTGGGGGACTTCGCAGATCCCGAAGGGGACGTAGGGGATCATGAGGTCCCAGCCGTGTCTGTCCTCCGCGACCACATGTCTCAGCATCTGCTTCAGGGTCTGATTGAAGTGTTCAATCAGACCGTTGGTCTGGGGATGGTAGACGGTGGTCCTCAACTGCTTCACCCGCAACAGCTGGCAGAGGTCAGCCATTAGCCGGGACATAAAGGAGGTACCCTGATCGGTCAGAATCTCCGCTGGGATGCTGACTCGGCGGGAGAGCAGGCAGAGTTCCTGGGCGATGGCCTTGACGGTGGCTTTTCGGAGGGGGACTGCATCTGGATACCGGGTGGCATAGTCGACAATCACCAGGATGTGTTCATGTCCCCAGCCAGACTTAGGCAACGGCCCCACAAGGTCCATCCCGATGCGCTTGAAGGGCACCTCGATGATGGGCAGCAGTATCAGCGGGCTAGGGGGAGGCATCCTGGGTGACATCCCTTGGCAGGTCGGACAGGCTTGGCAGAACCGGGAGAGGGTGGGGACCAGGCTGAGCTTCCTTGCCTTCAATGACCCGGACCTGTGTACAGCAATGCTTCAGCCTGTCGTTCCTCACATTGTTCCTTCCCAAATGAGCCCCCTCCCGTCACCTGTTGAAAGACATCATAGAAAAAGTTAGGATTTTGGGAGGGGGACTCACCATTTCTCCCGCTGTCCGAGGCCAAGAGGACGGGGCACTGACGAGGTCCTTTCGTGGGCCTCCGTCTCCAGCGGTCCCCTCGGGGGCTGGGAGGCTGCGTGGCCGTGGCCAGCAGGCTGTCAAACCCGGGCCAGTCTCTCCCGATCAGCACAGGCACGGGAAGATCCTTCACGACTCCAACTTCCACGCGCCAGGTGCCAGGAGCGGCAGAAATATTCACTCTGCGGGCGGGAACTTGTCGTGTATCCCTGTGGACACACGTTATGGGGAGGAAGGTTTTATACTCCATATGCGGAGTGAGAACATGAGACTGCACCAGGCTGACTGCACTGCCGGAATCCAGGATGGCCCGGAACAGCTTTCCATTTGATCTTCATGTCCACCTCTGGAGCTCCAACCGGCAGGTCGCGGTGCACTATGCAGCCTGCCAGCCAGATTCGAGCAGTAAGCGCGGGAGAATGACTCCCATTCCCTCCCACTCCCGTTTTTTTTAAAATTATTATTATTATTTTTTTTTATTAATTTATTTTTGGCCGAAATCTGTCAGTTACAGTAAAAATATAGTACAGATCACAGCGTGCCCACCTAAAATAAATAAAAACCCAAAATGTAGTTTTTTGTTATTATATTGAACTGAAAGCCAGTTTATGCAAAGTGAAGGCTACGTTGCACACATTACATTTTATGTAAATCAACCATGCTAACACACACGTTTTCTATTTGAATTTTGTTTTTTTTTCATTTGAAAGTAGACATTTCACTCTCTATACATAGATATATTTTTCAAAGACGGAAGTTTCTCGCTCAGAGACCTAAAGCGCACCCTGTTTGCTTTAAAGCGCAACGTTTTGTTATTATTCTGAGTGTATACAAATAAACGTAGAGTCTTTACAGATTCGAAAGATGTATTAAGCTACTTTTATCTGTATGACCAAAAATTACGGAGATTTTAAGAGCAAGTGAGCGTACCGGCGCCTGTCCAGCAGCGAGCGCGCTATTCAGCTCCACTCTCCACACAAACACTTCATTAGCGCACATTGCTCTAGATTAACATTATATTGAGCGGCCATGTAAAGTTGCTACTACATGCATCTTTCAGATGAAAAGCCATATTTGAGGTCGATGAACGATAGTGTGTATTACCACACAGACCATCCGTTAATGATCTGTCCATCATGGACTGCGTCATTCACTTAACCAGCCACACCAAAGCAAACAGGAGGAGAGCGAGACAGGGCAACTAGTTCCGAATTAAAATATACAGTTTATAGTTTATTTGTATAAAAGGTATATTTGTGTATAAAGTTGGGTATCATTACTATTCCCGGTCCCGCCTACTCCCGATGACATTTTTTTCCTGTACCGTCCCAATCACGTGATTCGTAGCGATTTTGTTTCCCATCCCACAGGGTTCCTGTGACCCATGGGATTCCCGAAAAAATGTCAGCCTCTACTCCGCATCTGATTTTCTATAACCAAACCAGTTCCAAATTGTGGAGGTAGCTCCTTGCTTAACAACAAGCTCCTCCTCAGCCTCACGTCCTCCTTCCGCCATGCTTGTTTTCACTCCGCACGTTAACCCTCTGGGGTCCGAGGTCATTTTGGGGCCCTTGAGATGTTTTGACATGCCCTGATATTTGTGCTTTTTTCAGCTACTTAAAACATACTATTGACCAACATGTAATTTTTTTTGCATTCAGCACAAACAGTGCTACAATAATATGTGACCAAGATGGATGTACATGTTTGCATTTTTTAGAAAAAAAATATTATGCGTGGTTAGTACGTTTTGGGGAAAAAAATGTAGCTGAAATAAGGCCTTAAAACCCACACTAAATAGTCCTGAATAAGACTTTTGAGTAATCAGTCTTGTAGGCTAGAATATTTACTTCAAAATTATGTGAAAATCATTCTGCTTACTCATTCACAGAAAACAATATATTGATTTAAAATTTTCAAGACATGTTTTGTGATCGAGGGTCTATATGCGAGGGAGTGGTAATGGCCATGAATATTAAGTGAGTCTCACCTGAGAGACAAAGGGCCCTCCCCTATGGGGCCCTAATGGCCCATCAGTGTGACTGTGACTGTGAGGCAGGTAAGAGAGAATGTGAGGACATTGAAAAAAAGGGTTTTTTTAAATTATTTGTGTTTTATTTACAACACAGTATAATCAAAACATACATAATGAAGGTCAAAGACACATTATTGTGCACACTGATCTTACCAACGCTATTAAAATATATTTGTGAACAGAGTATTAATAATAAACATGGTCTAAACATTCTTAGACGCGTAGCATTCATCATGTTGTCGTTTGGGAAAAACCCAAAAAAAAAAAAAAACTGTTTAAATCTGTTCAAGTTTATGACACAATAACACGGTAACTAATGCAAAAAAGAAACATAACTTACTCATCAGATCGATCTCCTCTTCGGGATGAAATCGTGTTCTTCTTTCGAGGGAAATCCTTTATTTACTCAGCGTGAACAGTAACAGTAGCCGCTATGAGGACCTCCGCTCTTTGTTTTGGGCGTTTACACGCTCGCACACACCACATGGCAATTTACATATGAACGGCGCGTGGGCGTGAACTCATTAGAGATAATGAGTCAGACGGGAAAGATTGAACATCATGTTGGTTTCATACGGATTACTTCATCACAGAATGTTTGTTTTCGATAGGACTTGCTTCATTTCGAAGTAGACACTTCAGGCTTTCTATAGATATAACTCCCATGTCTCTGTGTTGAGTAGTCGCTGAGTTCCAGTTCATTTTAGTGACGCGTTTCTCAAAACAGTTTGCGGAGACGGAGAAGACATTTTTTCTTATTTCTCCAAAAGCACAAAGTTGTGTTGTTATTGTGAGTGTACTCAAAAAAAAGTAAACACTTAACAGTTTCGATTGATGTATAACACTTATTTGTGTGACCAAAATCAACAGAGTATTTTTAGTGTCTTTTGCACTGATCTTAAAAAAAACGAGTTGGTCTCGCCGGCGATACAGCCGACCCCAGAGAGTTAACAGTGAATCGGTCACGCACAAAACTACGTCATCAACTAGACTTATCGTTATTATCGCGAGGAGACAAATTTTTATTGTGAGGAGAATTTTCAACGGTATATCGCAAACGATAAGATATCGCCCATCCCTATTCCACAAGCTCCAAGGTGGTGGTTGGGTTCCTCATCCTCATGAAAAGACGGTCTATCACTACGTGTTCTGCCACCTGACTGGCCGATGGGGTGCCTTCCAGCAGCCAGTGTTGCGCGAGCCTGGGCACGGGCTGGCAGACAGGGCTTATACTCCCACTCATAGAAGTACTGGGCTGCACAGATAGAGGATAACCCCAGGCGGGCCAAAATCTCCTTCTTGACCTCCGCATACTGATATGCCTGCTGAGCTTCACCTGTCAACAGGGGAGCCAGTACCCGTGCCCGTGCCCATTCATCCAGATGCCACCCTTCAGAGGTTGCCGTTGCTTCAAACATTTATAAGAAGGTTTCCACATCATCATGAGGGGTCATCTTGGGGAGTAATTTAGCGGCTTGCACTCGGGGGTCCAACAGCGGAACGCGTTGAACAGCAGCGGTACGGAGAGCCGCGAACCCTGCTCCGTCTCTCCTTAGCGGGTGGCGAGGTGCTCAACGATCTGTTGCTGGCAGATGCTAACCTCGGTGAGGCGCTGGAGGATTTCATCCATGCTGGGGGAGGAGCGCTCGCCTGTGACAGAAAACCAGAGACACAAAAAAAAAAAAAAAAAAAGGTTAGGTGACGCAGATCGCTTGTCAGTGATTCCTCACGAATCTGCCCGCATTCTCCACCAGTGTCACGGGGTGAGGAATCACACGACAAGGATTGCGTTGTAGTGGCCCCGAAGGGTGGATTTATTATAAGGGAAGGGTAGTGCAACAAGGGAAAGTCTACATGGGTGCTCCGGTGCAGTGAGCGCCTTCTTCCTTCTTCCCAGTCTAGCGAATCCGTGGAGTGCTCCTGTGAGGGGCTGGTCGGTCACACGCTGCTGTCTGTAGGAGAAATGAGAGGGCGAGTTAGTGCTCAGTCTCATGGAGAAGTCTCTCACATGTGGCAGGGCTTGCATGGCTTATGTAGCCGGCGTGTGATGAGCTGCAGCTGTGACCGATCAGCCAGTGATGAGGATGGACAGGTGTTCCTTGCTTGTTTCCAGGGCAATGCTGATGAAGCTTCGAGACACTCGTCACACTATATATCTATATATCTATCTATATATATATTAGTGCTGTCAATCGATTAAAAACTGTAATCGCATTAATCACAGTCGTGGACTGTGATTAATCATGATTAATCACAAATTTAAAATACTAGGATTTACCTATAAATGTGTTGGAAAAGAAATGCATGACAAACTAGTTTAAGGAAACAGAACCTTTCACACTTCCGCCAGGTATGAGACATAATCCTTATTATTCTTTTATCATTATTCTTTTGTTTTTATTCAGCCATTATCAGCCTTTAAACTGACAATAAAACGTTTACCAAGCCACATCGCTGCAATCCCAGTATACATTTATCCTTCTATTATCAAAAGTATTTCTAAATAAATAAAAACATTTCTTGCGACCTTACGTGAAGTATTACAAAATGCATTATAAAGAAGAATTGGACCTGTTCTGCAGCATTAGCATCATGCTTCATAAGACAATTTATGAGATTAATAATGCACTTTTACTCAGAACTCACTTCAAACCACCATCGAGTGTTTATAATAACTTCCTTTTACGATCACATGTGGAATTTGGTCGTTTACTGTTGTTAAAATATGCTATTTATAGCCTTTTATATCGCTGCACAAATTAGCATTTCTGATGTACACATACATTTAAAAAAAAAAAAAATAATCACATACAGACCATATCCTATCGTAATCATGTGTTTATTATCTAATATAATCTATAGTGGGTGTTGTAATGTTTATTTATGCTGTGTAAAAGCCTTAACATGTATGCTCTGCTGAAAGTCACGTTGTTTGATGTTACAACTGCCTCTCCGTTCTTAAGTTGCCAGGTATACATTTCAAGTATAATACACATTAGTAAAAGGATCTATTTTAATTTTTATTTGTCTATATACACTTTGGGCAGTCACGGTACATTATGAAATTAGCCCAAAAAACCGCAACCCACGGCTCTGTAATTTTTCCCGCGACTGTATTTTCAAAATAGTCCACTTGTGCTGTTACCCTGGCAACACTGGTCCACTGTACCCTCATCACACAATGATAGATAACCTTCCGCGGTGCGATGACGGGAAGAAGTTGGGGTCAAACCTTATCAAATGATTAATTTGCGTTAAAAAAATATTAACGTGTTAAAATTTTTTGATTAATCGCATGCGTTAACGTTGACACTCCTAATATATATATATATATACAGTTATAGTACACTCAGAAACTATTCAGACACCTTTCACCTTTTTCAGTTTTATTATGTTGCAGCCTTATACTAGAATTGTTTAAATGATTTTTTTTTTCTGTCATTAATCTACACCACGTACCTCATAATAACAAATTGAAAACAGAATTTTAGAAATTCCTGCAAATTTATTAAAAAGAAAAAACCTTAACCCTAACCTTAACCCTTTGCAACAACACTTGAAATGTTTCTACACCTTTTTTGGAGTTCACCCGTGGTAAATTAAATTGATTGGACATGATTTGGAAAGCCACACACCTCACTATAAAATGCCTCACAGCTGACAATGCATATCAGAGTGAAAACCAAGCCATGAGGTCAAAGGAACTGCCTGCAGAGCTCAGAGACAGGATTGTATCGAGGCACAGATCTGGGGAAGGCTACAAAGAGCACAGTGGCTTCTATAATTCTCGAATGGAAGAAGTTTGGCACAACCAGGACTCTTACAAGAGCTGGTCGCCCAGCCAAACTGAGCAACTGATGGAGAAGGGACTTGTCTAGACTGGTGACCAAGAACCTGATGGTCACTCTAGTTGAGCTCCATGATCATATATGCAGATGAGAAAAACCTACAGAAGGACAAACATTACTGCAGCACTCCACCGATCTGGGCTTTATGGCAGTTTGGCCAAACTCAATCCTCTCCTCAGTGAAGACACATGAAAACACAATTGGAATTTGCAAAACAGCACCTAAAGGACCCTCAGACTCTGAGAAACAAGATTATCTGCTCTGATGAACCTCAGTTCCAAGCATCATGTTTGAAGGAAACCAGCTTTGCTCATCACCTGCAGAGTACCATCCCAACAGTAAAGTGTGCTGATAGCATGCTGTGGAGCTGTTTTTCAGCGGCAGAATGTGAAATCAGTTTACAGACATTTCTAAAATTCTGTTTTCACTTTGTCATTATGAGGTACGGAGTGTAGATTAATGAGAAAAAAAATTAATTTAAACAAATATAGTATCGGGCTGCAACATAACAAAATTGAGAAAAGTGAAGGGGGTCTGAATACTTTCTGAATGTACTATAACTCAGTATTTTAACTAATTGCGAAAGTTGATTAATTGATTAAAGCCTGCTGATTAATCTGTGAAATACTTGACAGTTAATAATCATTAGATTAACGGATTATCAAAGTAATTGTTTGTTGTAGCCCTAATCACTGGGCAGTATGACATGAGCAAGAGTGTGGTTATTCTGTTTGTCCCATACCTTCAGGGATGCTGATATTCAATATTACAGTATGATTGTGAGAGTAATATTGCTTTTATTCAGCTCTTTAATAAACAAGTATCAAACAAAATGGGCCAATTAGTTTGTATTTTTTTTTGCCTTCCAAAGAAAATAATTCCAGAAGCACTGAGTAATCCATAGACAGATGATCTGACTTTAAAACAAATTCAAACAATCCCATCCGTGTGTTGAGCAAGACTTTTCATATCTGCTCAAAGGTTTTGATTTGCTTGTTTTTTGCAGCATTGAGCAATGTAGCCAATCACAGGCATATACACAGCAAAATTATGAGTGTTAATTCAACTCTAACAGAGTTAAAATCAACTCCAAAAAAGTGTACATATTGTCCCAATCTTTTCAGAGTTACATTAACACTCTTCATAGTGTTACTTGTTTAACTCTATGAATGAGTCATATTTACACGGTATAGAGTTAAAAAACAACTCTGGTCCACACCACAGAGTGTTGATTTTTCCTTAACACCAGTGTAAAGAGTTACAATTTAACACCTTTAAGATAGATGTTAACTCTTGATATTTTAACTCCAGTGTATTGAGTTAACATTACAAAACTCTCCTCTGTGTTGAAAGTAAAAAAAAAAAAGCTGCCAGAAGATAAAAAAAAAAAAGTTAAACCTTTTAAATGAATTTTTTTAAAAGCCCATTTTGTCACAGGTAAGCAGATTTTACTTTAGAAAAAATATAATAATCACAATTACACTGCAACTCTCAAAGTCGTTGTTTATTAACATGTCAACACTTCACAACATGACAGTTCACTTTTAGAATAAGTGACAAGAAGGCACAATATATCCATTTCGGTCATCGGAATTGTAAGAATACTGCTTATCAAATGGTCGATAATAAAATAGGTCCTGCAGTGCAAACACTGAAAAATGTTTGCACCACCTTGTAAATCATTTAACATGCAAAGCCATGTGCGATTGATGCATTTTAACCAATATTTTTGTAAGGTTTTTAAAATTTTTAATTGATTGTTTAAAAAAATTATGTTTAGCCTCGAATCTCATACACAAGACGAGAATAAGCAGACCAATTTTTAGTTTTAGTTTTCAGCAAGACGAGATGTTTCTCTCTGCAGTTTTCTGCCAGGCAAGATACCCAACTCCCAGCATCACAAAAGTGCTCCGGTAAAACAGGAGAAAAAACAAAAAGGATTATTTCACATCCATTTATCAGGTGAAATGCCAGGGACAAGTATCACTTACAATATAAGAATAGTTAACCCAAAACTGAAAATTCTGTCATCAATTATTTATACTCATGTGGTTCCACACCTGTAAGACCTTCTGTCTTCTGAGGAACACAAAAAATAGATATTTTGAATAATCAACAGAAGAAACTGTCATACATGGCATCTGTGGAAAGGCATGAGTATAAGTAAACATTTACTGTTCACTTATGGTTGGACTCCTCCTACCAAAATGAATGCACCTAAATGGGACAGGACATAAAATAAATAATGCAAGCATACCAAAAACTTACATTTGATGCATTTTTTAAGAAACATTTTTAGGAGATCAGACTCTTTATTATTATTGTTTAATAATCAAAAATTAAGCATGACAATCAATAATCTTAAAATATGCAATTGTGGCTTACCCATGTCTCTGGTATGTGTCCTAACAAAGCTCTTCTCATCCCACTTAATGTATTGGTGGCTTCATACTCTTCAAGCACATCATCTCCTTTCGATTTTTCTGTTAAGCCAGCATGAACCAGCCATCTGTAACAATATTAAAGGAACAGTTAACATAAAATTGTAATTCCAAACCTATACGATTCACATTTGCTCAACACAAAACACGTTCATGCTTTTAAAAAAAAAGATAATAAAGTGTCTAAAGTAGTTCATGTGACTCATGTGTCATATTCCAAGACTTGTGAGGGCACAAAATCACTTTGAATGACGAACAATTTAACTCACTCAGTGTTTTCCTTAATTGAGAAGACCAACTTCCCCGTCTGCTCCGCATCGCCAGTGAAAGAACATGTCTCTCTGAGAAAGGTTTAGAGCGCAAAAACACATAAATAACGCTATTAATCAATATGTGATGTAATAAAACACAAATTTTAAATGAGGTAACGTTAACACTTACTTCTTATGTTTCCCCTGTAAAAAGCGGCTTCCGCGTCAATGCATAGCCATTCAAATGCATCTGTGAGAAACGTTTAGGCGCGCATCAAAATATCGTCATAAAGTAATATTATTTTATAAAATACAAAATGTAAATGAGGTTAAACACTTACTTTTGGTGTTTTCCTTGATAAAACCAATTTCCCCGTCTTCTCCGCATCAAAGTGAAGGAAAATATCGCTCTGAGAAAAAGTTTAGGAGTACACATCACACAAATATCGCTATAAATCAATATGATGTTGTGAAATACATATAAATGAGATAAAACACTTAACTTTCGGCGTTTCCCTTTTAAAAAGAAATGTCCTCGTCTGGTCCGCCTCGCGAGTGGAAGAAATATCTTTAAAAATCGTTTAAGCACACACACCTTATAAATATCGCTATAAAACGATATGATATTACAAAACACATATTGTGAGTAAGATTAAACACTTAATTTCGCTGTCTTCTGTCCTCATTATGCTCTGCATCGCGAGTCTAAGAACATGGCGTCTGTGAAAAATATTCCAGATGGGTCAGGCGCGCACACGAGCGAATGTCCCGGATGTGACTAATAACACTCAACAGAGTGTTATAAGATTTTCTCTCCGTATTGACACCGACCAGAGGGCGCTGTTTACACTAGCTAGTGTTAATCCCCTAAAGTTCAACACCACAACTTTAACACTTTACTCTAAAAGTCCTTAACACAAGGATTTCAACACTGGAGATTTTGCTGTGTATGTTGCTTTGTCCAATCAGATTTGTTTCAGTTAGTCAGAATCCTCTTACTGCAGAGTTTTTGTTCAGTTCTGAGTTCTGCGAGCTCGTGAATCCTCTCATTATAATGAAGCGTAAACACAATGTAAATAAGAGATTCAGTTAATTATAAGGAAATTTCATGAGATTGAGATGAACTAAGAGGAGTGACAACTTTTTAGTATAGAGTATAGAGTACAGTACAGTATATTACCGCATATGCTAAATGAGGTAAGACATGAAGCAAATATTTCCATGGGAAAAAATGTTTAAATATGTCATTTTGATTATGAAATATGATTTTTTAAAGGGGACCTTTTACAAGACATCGGGCCTCATGCCACCCTCATGGAGTCAGTTTGGTCAGAAACATGCACACCAGTCGCCTCCTGGAGCTCTTCATAGGCTCTGTCCATGTTCCTCCTATTTCTTCTCGCACAAAGGAGCAGACACCAGTGCTGCTGATAGGTTATTGTCCTTCTACAGCCCTGTCCACCTCCTGTCTCCTGGCATCTCCTCATGCTCTTGAGACTGTGCTGGGAGACACAACAAACCTCCCTGTGACGGCACGTATCTGGAGGAGCTGGACTACCTGGGCAACCTGAATGGACTGCAGGTTCTGCCTCATGTTACAAACAGTGAGAAAGACCCTAAAATCAGTCAGGGACAATAAGGAGAGAGCGGTCGTCTGTGGCCCATAAGCTGCAAAACCATTCCTTTCGTGCCTCTCCAGTGCACCTGGTGTCACTTTCATTTGCACCAAAGCAGGAGAAAGAGATTCACAATCACTGCCAGGTGGATGCTTGAGGAGATCCTCTCTCGCATGTAAAGTGCTTTGAGTCACTAGAAGAGCACTATATAAATGTAACAGATTCATTACTTCTGCTTCCTGACTGGATATACTGATATTCCTGACGTTTCACTGACTTAGTGTTATACTGTGATGATGAATTGTTCTCTTTGCTTTTTTTGAGCAGTTTATACACACATCCACACAACTCTAGATGTCTATTTGAAATAAACCTGTTTCTTCTTGATTTTTAGGTTTGGCAGGAAAATAGTGCTGTTTGTTACCATGGGAATTCAGACGGTATTCACCTTCATCCAAGTCTTCTCCCCATCTTGGTTGGTTTTCTGTTTGTTGTTTTTCATTGTTGGAATGGGCCAAATCTCAAACTACGTGGCAGCGTTTGTGTTAGGTAAAGATTTTTGATGTGCTCTCATTTTTAGTGTGTATTTCATATTAGCACTGAATTATCACAACTAATCTATAGACTATTTTATTTTGGCTTCAGTCATAAACAGTTTAATTAAAAATTGTGGAAGCTTGTTTCTGTCATGAGATAAAAAAAAAATGAAAAAGGTACAGTAACTGTGATTTAATCTCAAAATTCTGACTTTCTTGCTTGCTATATTCTAGTTTACTTTTTCTCCCCTCAGTTTATATTTGACAATTTGTGTTTTTTTTGTTTGTTTTTTCTGACATGGAATAAAAATAAAAAGGTAATTATAACTTTTTATCTCGCAATTCTGACTTTTTCTCATAATTGTGAGTTTATATCTAGCAATTCTATTTATTTATGTATCAATTTTCTCAGAATTGTAAAAAAATAAAAAAAGAGTCAGAATTGTAACATAAAAAGTCAGAATTACCTTTTTTATTTTTCCTATTCTGTGACAAATGAGCATCCATAGAAAAATACAGAATATTATTAAAATCAAGCATGTTGACTGCCAGCACATTTATTATACGAACACATTTTTAGGTTATGTTTAAAAATTGCATACCAAATGCCTTTTTTTTTGTCTCAGAATCTACATTAGAAGTATTCTCATAATATAATTTTAAAAAAAACCTTCCCCTAGGAATGGAAATACTGAGCCCCTCCATTCGTGACATCTTCTCCACTCTTGGCGTGTGTCTGTTCTTTTCTATCGGGTACATGATGCTTCCACTGGCTGCCTACTTCTTGCGAGACTGGAGAATGCTTCTGCTGGCCCTCACCATCCCTGGCTTCTTCTGCGTACCCCTCTGGTGGTAGGTGTTTGGGCCAGATATTATTTAGTAATACACCAGACATGAGAAGAGCTATTTTGAGGCAGTCATGTATCTATAATGACTATTAGCACAAATGTACATTTGAGTAAGACAGGGGTGTTGTAATAACTTTGAAATGCACAGAAGTTTTAAATTTAAAAAATGTCATTTAATGTAAATGACATTGGGTATGTTAAAAAAAAAAATTTGACCCACAGTTGCACCGTCTATTCAAAAGATGTTCTGTTCTGGCATTGCTTGATATTTTGCTTTCAAAGACAAAATTGGTTACTAAGGTCCGATATTTATTTATTTATTTATTTATTTATTTTTCTGGCATTCTATGGCTTGCATTCTCATAAAAGCCTCTACGTGGGTGATGCAGGTTTGAGTTTGTGCCATTTCTTTTCCTCCCCTCTCTTCCAGTAATTTTATTTTGAACTCCACTACAGTATTTCTGTAAAATAAAGAGACAATATTTACGTTATTCATTTAGCTGAAACATATTCATTTAGGGACTTACAAATGAGGAACATCATAAGAAATGTATTATTAGACACAACATGAAGAGCATTCAAAGTCATATCATTGTTCATATTGAATTCAGCTAATTTTCATCATTGAAATTAATGATTTAAGAATAGTTGTTGTTGGTAGGTTTATTCCAGAGTCTCCGCGATGGCTGGTGTCTCAGGGGAGAGTGGACGAGGCCGAGGTCATTCTGAGAAAGGCTGCCCGGATGAATGGGGTTAAGGCCCCTGACGTCATTTTCCCTCCAATTCTGGTAAAATCCACATCTGTCTGTACTTCTCAAATTGACACACGCTACTTTGAATAGTCTCATTTAGCTCCTCATATGGTTGTCAGAGACAAAAGCTCTTGAACATTTCTTATTTTCTAATGAATAAATTCAGTCTAAAATTGATTTACTACTAGATTTACAACAAGATCTGCTTGATGTTTTTAGTTAAAAGAGTTTAATGCACTATGAAAACATCCTGTTATTTAGGCTTGTTCCATCCATCTCACACCTGCAGCACATGCGCGATGTATACAGTATGTAGGCAACGATGTTAACAAGTTTCAGTTATAAATTACTCTGCTGTATAGCATAGCAGAAATGTAGCTGCAAGTAGAGTTTTGGCACTGAACCTACAATATTTTTACTGCATGTCACAAATGCACTACATGTCTGTTCATCAGCACAGATTTTTGCAGTTTTATGAAAAAACTAATTTATATTATGGGTGTAATGGAGCTCCCAATCTATTGAAATCAATTTTATACAGTACTTGATAGGTAATTTCACTGGAAAATGGAACTGCGTTTGCACTTCTAATTTGCAATTACATTGAATTTGCAGATAACAGGTAAATAATTTTATTTGAGTGTTTTTATGACTATGCATATTTTTTTAGCTGTGGAGCTCAGATGGTTTTTGCTTACACTGCTGTGCAGTGTTTTGATTTTTGGAGTTTCCAGTGCTGTGTAATAAAACATGTTTGTTGTGACACGTGCACTACAGTCGAGCGAAAATGCTGGAAGGTTGCGGAGCTACAGTCTCTGTGACCTGCTGAAGTCCACTAACATCCGTTACATAACCGTCCTGCTGTTCCTGGTCTGGTGAGAGAACCTCCACATACTCAAGATATTGGCCAGACATTATCCAGTTCAAGACATGGATCACTGCATATATAAGTAGCCCATTATATCTTCATAGTATAGCTGTACAGATTTGTGCATCATTACATATATGTGCTGTAATGATGCACAAATATGTACAGTATATGACATTTATTCATTTAGTAGAACTGAACATATGAATATCCAAGCATTAACATACAGTGGTCTCCATACATCAGCTGCTGGTGTTCATGTTCTCCAGCATGATATGAGATGCTCCAAAAAGTTATTTTAATGTCATTGTAGTTTTGATTAGAAATAAGGTAGAAAGTTAAATCATTAAAATCCATTGTTTAAAAATGTTAAAACCTTTTCCCTGAAACTTTTCTATTGCTGGGTTCAAATAGGTTTATATTTTGAAGCCCAGATTTTTAATGTGGTCTTAAAATGTGTTTTTTATTTGTAAAAGAATATTTAGTGTAACAGACAATATTTTTTCTTTTGATAAGAGATGGTTATGGTTTTTTGTAATTCAGGAAGAAAATCCTCAAGGGCAACAATAATTATATTTAAGTTAACATTAATTTCTGCATAATGCCCATATACTAAACCTGCCTCTCACTCTCTTCTTTCTTTTTTTAGGTCAGCTGTTTCAATTGGATACTGTGCCTTGTCTCTGAATACGTCCAATCTGCATGGAAACATCTACCTGAACTGCTTCTTATCAGCAGTTGTGGAAGTGCCTGCTCTCATCATGGCTTGGCTGATGCTCCGCTACTGGCCAAGGCGTCTCAGCTTGTCTTCCACCCTGTCATTTGGAGGACTGGTTCTTCTCTTCATACACCTCATTCCACAACGTGAGAAATTGTTGTTAATTTAACTGCAGTTTTCTATGGCAACCTTTATTAAAATGTTATAACAAATATATTAAAATTAATAATATTAAAATATTAGGGATTAAAATATTTAATCTAAATGATCTAAATAATTTTATGATTTGCCAATTAATTAATCAGGTTAATCACAAATTAATCATGCATTGATTTAGGCTGAGAAATTAATCTAAAAGATTATTTGAAGTCATTACTGTGTTAAATGAGAAAAGTATCAAAAAAAGTATCAAAAAAATATATATATATATAATTTTTCCTTTTTTTAATAATAATAATAATAAAAAAAAACATTTAAAGAAGTAAATGAGGCTCTAAAGATGAAACTGAAAATGCCAGCAGGTGGCAGCAAATCACTGTGTTAATGAATGAGTCATTCGTTCAGTCATTCATTCAACAAATTCTTTCAAATGGCTGATTCATTCAGAAACAAAGCAAATGACTTTCTGTATGAATGGCTCACTGAATTATTGACAATGGATTTGTTCAAAACCAATGATTCATTCAGATTTAATTGTTCACTTTTGATCATGATTCACCATTTCTTTGTTTTCTTAATGAACTTTGACATGTCCAACAATGTGATCATAAGGATTCGTCTGTTTAATGATGTGATTGATTTTTGATGAACTAAAATGAACTTTGCCCAACTTTGGATGGAATGTTTTGTCTCTATTCATTTATAGATATGAGTTCTGTTGCCATTTCACTGGTGATGCTGGGAAAATTTGGTCTGTCTGCAGCATTCGCAATCGTGTACCCTGCTACCGCGGAGCTTTACCCCACTGTACTGAGGAACACAGCTTTAGGAGCCTGCTCAATGGCATCCAGAGTCGGCAGCATATCGGCACCATATTTCGTCTACTTAGGTCAGTAAACTCGTCTGTATAATCTGTCTAATCTCCAAAATTCTGCATTAGAACTGCATTGTCTAGATCCTCAAGTAAGGAAGAATTACTTGAAAAATCCTTTGGCTCGAAATGTGTAAACAGGAAGGCCCACAGCATCGCATTCACAGAAGCGAGTTTTGGGAATTTTCATCTACATCATACCTTGGTCAAATTTTATTCACACAGTTTCCAGGGATTTATTTTGTACCAGGGATGGACTGGCCATTGGGAGCATGAGGACCTTTTCTGGTCAATCTGTGGGCCAATTTAGTTGTCAAATCTACATTTCTATACAAATGATGTAGAAAGAAAAAAAAACATTGCCATAACATCAGGTCTGTGGGACACATTTAAAAACTTAACTGATCTCTCCTATTCATTTATAAGCTATTATTCGAGCACTGCTGTTTGCTTCAGAACTGTGTAAAAGATTCCAGACCTGAATGTTTATTTCACCTGAAAATGAAGAAGGAAAACGAGGAAATCAATAACTTTTGTAGCTTTAAATATTCATCTATTTAATTTAGAATTTAGTGTTTGATAACTAAGGCCACAGATAAATAAATATGACATTTATTATAATGGGTTTATGTGAAGATTGTTTTAAATTCACTTAAATTAGAAATTATTTTAAGTAGTCTAATAAATGTTAAAATTTATAGCTCTTGTGATGTTGAATAGCTATAGTCAGTGGTTAAATATTAGGGGAAAAATACAATTTCCTAGAGACATCAGCAGTATGGTATCGGTGATACTGTCCTTCAGTCATTAAAAAAAAAAAAAAAAAGATACCATTATACAAATATTAAAATAAATACCGTCTTTATGTTGTTTCTACATTAATTTGAAGATTGAATGTGAAATTATTTCAATGTAAAAGTATTTTTTAAAACTTTAATGTTTGGGGGGATTAATTGTGATTAATCATTAAATAAAAATTGTTAAATAGTTATTTTTTTTAATTGATTGACAGCACTAATATATATATATATATATATATATATATATATATATATATATATATATATATATATATATATATTGTCACGGGGTGAAGAATCACACGACAAGGAAGTGCAAAATAAATGCCCCGGAGGGTGGATTTATTTGTGAACAAGCAGGTGGGTGTCAAGTGCGGTGGTGCCTCTGTGCTGGGAGTGCCGTCTCTTCTCCTCTTCCTTGGCCGTGGATCCGTGCTCGGTGCAAAATCCTGTGCTCAAGGGGGTGCCGCTGATCCGTTTCCAGGACGATGCTGATGAGTAATCGGGACGCTCGTCACATTCCCCCCCCCTAAGCGTCGACCTGGTCCTGTCAAAGATATGAGTTAGTAGGGGAGAAATAGGGGGTGGGTGGGGAGTGACCCCTGACAGACCTGCGAAAGCTGTCCATATCCGGGAGAGCCCAGCGGCGTTGGCGTTCGCGGCCCCGGCCCGATGTCGCACGTCAAAGTGGAAGTCCTGGAGCGCGAGGAACCAGCGAGTTACCCTGGCATTGGTGTCCTTGGCATGCGCCATCCACTGTAGGGGCGCGTGGTCGGTGACGAGGGTGAATTTTCGGCCCAGGAGATAATATCGCAGCTCCAGGACTGCCCACTTGACGGCCAGGGCCTCCTTTTCAACCGCGGCGTAGTTTTTCTCGGCGGGGGACAGCTTTTGGCTGATGTATAAGATCGGATGCTCTTCACCTGCTTGGATCTGCGACAGGACGGCCCCGAGTCCTGCGTCAGAGGCATCCGTCTGTAACAGGAAGGGGCAGCTAAAGTCCGGGGCTCGAAGGATGGGCTCGGAAGTTAGGGCCACCTTAATGTCCTGAAAAGCTTCTTCGGCTGCTGACGTCCACTGCACTTGCTCCAGCTGCCCCTTCCTGGTCAGATCTGTCATAAGTCACCTTTATTTATATAGCGCTTTTACCAATACAGATTGTGTCAAAGCACTTAACAGTATCAAATTGGAGGACAGAGTGTCAGTAATATATAATAAGATTAAACATTCAATTTTCAGTCAAAGGCATTTCATTATTGAATTCAGAGATGTCAGAGATGCCCTCTGTCAGAGGGGCGGCTAAAGAGGAGAAGTTAGGGATGAAGCAGCGATAATAACCTGCCAACCCCAGAAAGGCTCGTACCTGGGTCTTGGTCTTCGGCCTGGGAGCGGAGCGTACGGCTTCGACCTTCTTCTCCTGTGGCCGAATTAGACCCCGCCCGACTTGGAAACCCAGGTACTTCACTTCCGAAAGCGCCAGATGACATTTGCGGGGGTTGGCGGTAAGTCCAGCCCTCCGGAGCTCTGACAGCACCCTCCGTAGCCGTTCCACGTGGTCTTCCCAGGTTTCAGAGTGGACTACGACGTTGTCCAAATAGGCGGCGGCGTATAACTGATGGGGCCGCAAGATGATGTCCATCATCCTTTGGAAGGTTGCGGGTGCCCCGTGAAGGCCGAAGGGAAGGGTCCGGTACTGCCAGTGGCCGTTAGGGGTGGAAAAAGCGTTTTTTTGTCTGGCGTCCTCTGCTAGCGGCACTTGCCAATAGCCCTTGGTGAGATCTAGGGTGGAGATGTACCGGGCCCTCCCCAACCGATCCAGCAACTCGTCTACTCTAGGCATGGGGTACCCATCGAACTGGGAAACCTCGTTCAGGCGGCGGTAGTCGTTACAGAAACGGAGGGTGCTGTCCGGTTTCGGGACCAAGACGATGGGGCTGGACCATGGGCTGCGGGATGGTTCGATCACCCCTAACTTCAGCATTTGTTGGATCTCTGCCTCAATAGCCTGCCGGCGAGCCTCAGGGACCCGATAAGGTCGCTGCCTGACGATGACTCCAGGAGGGGTTCAGATGTCATGTTGGATGACATTAGTCCGCCCAGGCAGGGGGGGGAACACATCCGAGAACTGACCGATCAGGTGCTGCAGCTCCGTCTTCTGGGCGGCCGACAGGTGGGGGTTAATGTCTACAACCACGGGCTCCGAGATGGCGAGGGCCGCGAGCTGGTCCCTCGTCCCCACCCACTTCTTCAATAGATTGATGTGGTACAATTGTTCCGTTCTTCGACGGCCGGGTTGCCGGAGGCGATAGGTCACCGGCCCAATCTTTTCTAGTACTGTGTACGGGCCGTGCCACGTGGCGAGGAACTTGCAGGTGGCGGTGGGGACGAGGACCATTACCCGATCTCCGGGTTGGAATTCCCGTGGTTGGGCCGCCCGGTTATAGTGGCGTTGTTGGGCCTGCTGCGCGTGGCTCAAGTGCTCCCGGACTAATGGCATCACCCGGTCAATCCTCTCCCTCATCTCTCTAACGTGTTCGATGACTGAACGTTGGGGGGCCGGCTGCTGCTCCCAGGCCTCCTTCGCCACATCTAGGAGACCTCGGGCTTGACGTCCGAAGAGGAGCTCAAAGGGGGTGAAGCCAGTTGAGGCCTGGGGGACCTCGCGGATGCCGAACAGGACATATGGAATCATGAGGTCCCAGTCGCGCTTGTCCTCTGCCGCCACTCTTCTCAGCATTTGTTTCAGGGTGTGGTTAAAGCGCTCGACGAGTCCATCTGTCTGGGGGTGGTAGACTGTGGTCCTCAACTGCTTCACCCTCAGCAGCCGGCAGAGGTCAGCCATTAGCCGGGACATGAATGGGGTTCCCTGATCGGTCAGGATCTCTACTGGGATGCCGACTCGGCTGAACAGAAGAAAGAGCTCCTGAGCGATCGTCTTGGCTGTGGCCTTCCGCAGGGGGATCGCCTCTGGGTACCGGGTGGCATAGTCGACAATCACCAGTATGTGCTCATGCCCCCGGGCGGACTTCGGCAGCGGCCCTACCAGATCCATCCCGATGCGCTCGAAGGGCACCTCAATGATGGGGAGCGGAATCAGCGGACTGGGGGGAGGTTTCCTGGGCGCGGTGATCTGGCAATTGGGGTAGGCCTGACAGAACAGTTTCACCTCGGCTTCTAAGCCCGGCCAATGGAACCGGTCTTTGATCCGTTGGGCCATGTTGACCGGCCCGAGGTGCCCTGCCATAGGATGGGAGTGGGCTAGGGTCAGGACCGTCTCTGTTTTTCGAGCGAGGTACCACCAGTAGTTTTTTTTCCTCCCCCCTTCGCTGTGCGACAAAATAGAATAGGCCATTCTCGACGACGAAGTGCGGGAGAGGATGGGGCCCCGGTTGAAGCTCTTTTCCGTCCAACACCCGGACCTGGGTCCAACAATGTTTCAGCCGGTCATCTTCTCGTTGGGCTCGGCCGAAAGAGCCCCCTCCCGTCGCCTGCTGGAATATATCATACAATAGATTAGCGTTTTGAGAGGGGGACTTACCACCTCTCCCGCTGTCCGTTGTCAAGAGGACGGGCCGTCGTCGTGGCTGGTTGCTTTCGGCGGCTCCCTCCCGGGCTGGCAGGCTGAGTGAGGGCCGCTAGGAGACGATCAAATCCTGGCCAGTCCCGGCCGATCAGGACGGGTATGGGGAGATCCTTCATTACGCCCACTTCGACGGGCCAGGAGCCTAGAGCAGCCGAGATAGTTACGCGACGGGCTGGGACCTGTCGGGTATCCCCGTGGACACAAGTTATGGGCAGTGTCGTTTTGCACTCCATGCGAGGGGCCAAGACGTGCGCCTGTACGAGACTTACGGCACTCCCCAAGTCTAGCAGGGCCCGGAACGGCCTTCCATTCACCTTGACCTTGGCCTCGGGTGCTCCGGCGGGAAGGTCCCGATGCACGGTCCTTGTGGGGAAGTCGTGGCCTAATGGTTAGAGAGTTGGACTCGTAATCCAAAGGTTGCGAGTTCGAGTCTCGGGCTGGCAGGGATTGTAGGTGGGGGGAGTGACTGTCCAGCGCTCTCTCCACCTCAATACCACGACTGAGGTGCCCTTGAGCAAGGCACCGAACCCCCAACTGCTCCCCGGGCGCCGCAGCATAAAGGGCTGCCCACTGCTCTGGGTGTGTGTTCACGGTGTGTGTGTGTTCACTGCTGTGTGTGTGCACTTTGGATGGGTTAAATGCAGAGCACAAATTCCGAGTATGGGTCACTTCACTTTCACTTTCACTTTCACGATACAGCCTGCCAGCCAGGTTCGAGGGCATGGGCTCATCTCGAGCGGAGGGGGCCGCCGGCCTACCCGGGTGTCGCGGGGTGCCCTCCGGCGCGCGTCGTTCCTGGCCCACCCTCCGGGGAAACGGTGGCACTCTTTCCCCGACATCTCGTTGTTGGGCAGCATCCGCCAGTTCCACTGCTTCCACCAGCTCTAGGGTTGAGGTCGGGTTCCTCATGCCGACCGCCTGTCTGTATGCGCGAGGAAGGGCGCGGAGGAATCGGTCGATGACGACGCGCTCCATCACCTGCGTCGCTGTGGGGTCCCCTTCCAACAACCAGTGGCGCGCCAGTCGTGTCAGCTCGGCGGCTTGGGCCCGGGCCGGCAGTCGGGCTTTGTATTCCCACTCATGGAAGTGTTGCGCACAGACGGCTGAGAGGCCCAACCGGGCTAGGATTTCGCGTCTGACCTCTTCATATCGGCCGGCGGATACTGTGGGAAGGCTGAAATAGGCTCGTTGAGCTTCTCCGGTTAAGAGGGGAGCTAGCGCCCGGGCCCAGTCCGCGGGCGGCCAACCTTCCAGGGTTGCGGTCGTCTCGAACATCTGGAGATATGCTTCGACATCGTCGTGTGGAGTCATCTTCGGCAACAGTGGAGTCATCTTCGGCAACAGCCTCACGGCCTGTACCCGAAGCTGGTGACGGTGGATGAGCGGCTCGGAGGGCCGCAAATTCCTGCTCTGTCTGGTCCTGCCGAGCGGCGAGGTGTTCGGCGATTTGGTGCTGGCGGATGCTAACCTCGGTGAGGTGTTTTATGAGTTCCTCCATGTCTGGGGTGTGTGCCCCGGAGGGTGGATTTATTTGTGAACAAGCAGGTGGGTGTCAAGTGCGGTAGTGCGGTGGTGCCTCTGTGCTGGGAGTGCCGTCTCTTCTCCTCTTCCTTGGCCGTGGATCCGTGCTCGGTGCAAAATCCTGTGCTCAAGGGGGTGCCGCTCGGTCATACGCTGCTGTCTGAGGAAACAACCAGAGAAAGGCGTTAGCTCTTGACTCGTGGAGAGTGAACTCACTTGTGGCTTGGTTCGGCGTGGCTTTAAGTGGTAGCTGCTGATGAGTCTCAGCTGTGACCGAGCGGCCGGTAATGAGGGAGTGCAGGTGTTCCTGATCCGTTTCCAGGACGACGCTGATGAGTAATCGGGACGCTCGTCACAATATATATATATATATATATATATATATATATATATAAAGTATATAGGGATATGGGTAATAAATCAGTCCTGTGCAGAGGAAAAGGCATCTGGGACCACAGTGGGGAAGCAGCCAGAGAGTTCCAGTGGAGCAGCAGACAGTAACAAAACTGTGCAAAACAGAGGGGAGAGCAGTTAAGACAAGTCACCTTTATTTATAGCGCTTTTAACAATACAAATTGTGTCAAAGCAGCTTTACAATATCAAATATGAAAACAGTGTGTCAATAATGCAAAAGGACAATAGTAAACACTCAATTTTCAGTTAAAGCCAGTTCATCATTGAATTCAGTGATGTCGTTGTCCAGCTCAGTTCAGTTCTAATAGTATCTGTGCGATCAAGTTGACGCTGGAAATTAAGTGTCCCCAACTAAGCCATCCAGAGGCGACAGCGGCAAGGAACCAAAACTCCATCGGTGACAAAGGCAAACCAAACTGGCGAGGACCAATAGCTAAACAGACATGCAGAACTGACAGAAAAAAAACACAACCTCAAAAGAGACACTCAACAAAACCAGCTGAATGTAATAAACTGGCAATGGGGCAATTGACTTTTAGAGGCCGGGACACACTAAGCCGTCGGTGAGCGTCCGTATGGCTAGTTTGTTTGGTGTGTTCCACACATTAGCTCTCGTTGGGCTCACATCAGTGTCAGTTTGCTCAATTCAACATGTTGAATTGGCGTTGGGGCCGTCGGCATGAGTGAGAACTATGATTGGATGTTCAGTTTAGCGAACAAGTCAGTGCCCACGAATTAAAGGGAAAGTGATGAAAACGAGCAAATAAATAAAGGCGGCACAGACAGAAGGTTGTTCTAATGTTACGTGATCTTACCAAAGCATCCCAATATGAGAATGTTTTCACAACAACATGAGCCACTTAAAATGAAGATAGTTATCAACATAACTGTTATTCAAAATGGTCAACAAGGAGAGAGTTGGACAGTTTTCAAGTTCCTCTCTACCTGGACATGAAAAAATGTGGCAGAGGTAAAATTGGAACACTTCATATTTTGAATGTCGGCTGTAGTTATAAGAAATTATCTCAAACACAAGACCATATAAATATTAGCTGTCTTTTTAGTTTCAGTCCATCCCTGATTTGTGCACTAGTTTGGTCATGTCATGTCTCAACAGTAAACTGTGAAATTTCCATAGTTTCTCATGCTTTTCAGACCAAGAAGCTTTTATCATAATTTCTTAAACATGCCTATCAAAATTTTTTCAAGTGTTTTTTTTTTTTTTTTTTTTTTTTTTGTTCCAGGAGGCTATTACAGATCTTTACCATACATCTTAATCGGCAGTCTGAATATTCTCTCCGGGTTACTCAGTCTTCTGCTTCCAGAGAGTCTTGGATCACCATTACCAGAGACTATTAGTCACATGCAGACAGCTGGGTAAGAGCAGCACCCTCTGCTGTTTTGCTGTAGCATTAGCATTACTCTATGCAATGGCCCTGATTTACTAAAAGTTTGGTTACATTGGTTATATTTGGAACAATTACAGCAAACAAAATGTGGGTGTTAAATGTGGTTAATGTGGGTGGGCTTTTGTGCAAATATTCTTGGTAAATCACCCACAGTCCAATAAACTTGCTAGATTGAGTAAGGAAATTAATACTCTTTATATGGGATCTTAGTAAATCGGGTCCAAAATGAATTGTCTCCATATGAACATTATTAGCAGAATCGATGTTCTTTTCTCTGTAATCATGAAAATTTGCTTTTTTAAATAGCTCTGACAGTTGGTACACTGCAAAAATTATTTTCTTAGTATTTTTGTCTTGTTTTCTAGTACAAATATCTAAACATTCTTAAATCAAGATACATAAATGACTTAAGATATTAAGTTTTGTTTTCTGAAAAATGCATCAAAATTTTGGTAATATTTGCTTAAAGCAAGAAAAAAATCTAGCAATGAGGTAAGAGAAATTATCTTGTTTTCCCTTTGAATTAAGATTATTATATTGAGGTGCCATCTATAATTGTCATCTCCCCAACATTGTTATTTATCGTTAAATGTTATATATTATTCCCCCATACTCCCACCTTCGTGCATCACTCTCAGGACAATGCATTTACTGTGGTAGTCCTTCTTGTGGGTGACTTGACACTGTGGCTGAAGTCTTAGATCTGGCTGCAGCAGAGCAGATGTAGATGGATGCAGCCCTCGGAGGCATGGTGGCATCATGATGGGCCAGGATGTGTTCTGGCCTCTGTTAGCTTTTGGACTGCTGAGAAGTGCTGGGCAAAGTCCTCAACAGTGTTGCTGAAAAGGCCAGCTTGGGAGATAGGATCGTCAAGAAAGCACACTTTGTCTGCATCCCGCATCTTTGCAAGGTTCAGCAAGAGACGCCGCTTGTGGACCACTAGAGTTGACATCGCCAGGCTGATGGCCTACGGTGTGAGCTTAGTAGCCTGGAGGGTGAAGCTGGTTGTCGTGTGCAGTTCCTGCATCAAACCCTCCTTAAAACTACCCTGCCATGAGCTCACAGGCCTTGGATGGGATCCGTGGATGATTCCTCCAACTTTGTGATCTCCTCATGCACTTCCAGAAAGAAAGGCATCAGGGTGGGACGGGGGGATGTGAACTGCTTCCACACCTAGGACTCCCATCATCCAGCAGCAAGCACTCAGGACAGGGCAGATGATTCTACTCCAGCCCGATGCACTTGGCAGCCTGGGAAAACATGGGCATCATTTCCTAGTCTGACTCCTACTCAACAGGGGGATGGGGGGGGGGCACTAGTCTTGTGTTTCCATATGTCCGGGGGATTGGCTCAGCATGCAAATTCCACTCACTAATTCTCATTTTCCTTTATTGTACTACTCAGAGGGGAGCTGAGGTCCTAAGTAAGACATAATGTCGAACGTTACTGACAGAAAGAGGACCAAGGTTTTTTTTTTTTCTTGGATATAAAGTTGACGTTATGCAGTGTCTTTTGAACTGTTGCAGTAACTGATTTCCATTGATGTGCCAGGTCTGAAGAACTGAAGAAAATAATCTACTTGCCAAATTAGAAATAATGCAAATATTGAGTGGTGATATAATTTTAGTGATGTTGCACACTTTTGTTGTAAACTGTAAATTGTTATATTTTTTTTTTCAGGTTCAGAAAAAGACATTACAGTCCAACTGACAGAAAATGTGAAGAGGAGCATGAGTCTGACCACTTGTAATGGACTATAGAGAGATTTTTAAAAAAAGTATGTAAGATTTAACCCTTCACAACTGCTTAATGGTTAGAGAGTCGGACTTGTAACCCAAAGGTCACAGTTTCGAGTCTCAGGTCCGGCAGGGATTGTAGGTGGGGGTAGTGAATAACCAGCGCTCTCTTCCACCTTCAGTACCACGACTGAAGTAAGACCCTTGAGCAAGATCAGAACCCCCAACTGCTCCCCGGGCGCCGCAGCATTGGCTGCCCACTGCTCAGGGTGTGTGTTCACTGCTGTGTGTGTGCAATTGGATGGGTTAAATGCAGAGCACAAATTCCGAGTATGGGTCACCATACTTGGCCACATGTCACATCACTTTCACTTCACACCAAGGCTGGATCTGTCTTGCCATTTGGGGGTTACATTACAATGTAATGCTTCTTTTTGGTTCTCAGTGTAACAAAGGCCCACATTTTAATATCTTTTGTAATAACTTTTTTAATGTAAAACTTGATAAAGTTTAATTAGGACAAAGACCATGTACAGTATGTAATAATTTTTGGCTTTTGGCCCCTGTCAGATATTCTGTTTCTCTCTCTCTCTCTCTCTCTCTCTCTCTCTCTCTCTCTCTCTCTCTCAGGATGATGAGCTGTTGTTGAGTGGAACAAAATGGTGAAAATTAATTTAGGGAGATATATAAAAATAAAGTTATTTTTTAAAATTATTTTAATACATGAATCTGTTTTCATCACACTATAAGGGAAAGGTTATGTCTGAGGATAACATTTCCACTTATAATACATTTTCTTATAATAAATAAATTTATTGAAATGCTATCAAGAAATTAGGAATTTATTGAGGGAAAAGTCGTAGTTAATAGTTAATAAGTGTTCCTTATTCTAAAGTGTTACCATTAAGTTTATTTAATTTATTCAAAATTTGCATAAATATTCTCAATCTTACACCTAAAATGCTGATTTTTTTCAACAACAACAACAAAAAAAATCACATTGATGAATACAAATCACCATAATCAATATATACAAAATGACAAAATTTGATAAACTGAGCAGCTTCCATTCATGGATATTGTTGGTTGTTTAACATATCTATTCTAAAAAAAAGTTGTCAGATATTAAATATTTAAATAACATTATATCACACACTCTTTGACTGTTAAAACTGAAGTGTCATGCTGGTTATTTATTTATGTTTGGCTTCTTGGAACAGTAAAACTCTTTTTTTTATTTAATGGGTTACTTTGATCATTTTGATGTTACTGAACCCTGTTAGATCTGGCAGATCAACCCTTGTCATTTTAACAGCATACAGAGAAAGTTCCTGAAGATTGAATTACTGAGTGAGTTTTTTTTTTTTATATTTCTATTTGATATCTGCTTTTTTTTTTTTTTTCACTGTACTGAAGCATCTAACCAATAGAAAGTTCATATTGAGTTGGAATGTCGTGAGCCAATCAGGATTTATTTCCATTAATGAGCGTTGTTGAAGGCGGGACTCAGAACCTGAGCTGTTAAATGGCTCACTTTGAGGCTGCATCCGAAAACTTAGGCAGCTGACTTACTGCCTTATTGCAGTCAGAGAGAGACTCCGGAGACGTCAAGCCGTACACTTTCTGCTCCCGGTAGTGATGCTCTCACAGTGTTTGAACTTATCACAGATAAAGTGAATTAAATGCAGTATTTGTCAAGTACACAGAAACGTTTTTATGAGCAACAGAAACACATTTTATATACTGCTTAATACAGTGTCATCTGTTCATGAATAAAGTTCAACAGAAACATATACTATTTAAATACCAATAAAGTGTGGGTGTATATGCTTTATCAGTGTTTTTTGATAAACGTGATTCAATATAACAGTGCGTCTACCATAGACTGTAAAAAAGGATGGACAACGCGTCTCCGCTTCCTTCCACTATAGAAAAGTGAAGCGAATACATCTCAGTATGGCCGCTGCCATCTTGAGTAAATGATGTCATTTGGAGCCCGATTCTGCGCAGTAGAGATTTGTTTGGAGCCCGAGCCTGCGCAGTAGAGATTCGTTTGGAGCCCGAGCCTGCGCAGTAGAGATTTGTTTGGAGCCAGAGCCTGCGCAGTAGAGATTCGTTTGGAGCCCGAGCCTGCGCAGTAGAGATTCGTTTGGAGCCAGAGCATGCGCAGTAGAGATTCGTTTGGAGCCAGAGCCTGCGCAGTAGAGATTCGTTTGGAGCCAGAGCCTGCGCAGTAGAGTCGTGAGGTGGAGCCACGGAATCAAACTCCCACAGACCCAATCAACCATAACGACACCCCGCTTTTATAGCATCAAATTACCAGCTAAAATCAAACGAATCATCACAAAAACGAACAATTGAACATATATCAGCTTGATAACAACTACCTTAAATGACCAAAACCATATTTCGTAATATTGTATTGGAAGTGTAATTTAATTTTTTGTTTTGACTGAAGTCCCATTCGTTTACATGGAGAGGGCGGGGTTTGTGACCTGTACTGCAGCCAGCCATCAGGGGCCGATCTAAGAGCCCACAGCTTCACTTTTAAGGACGAGTGAGACACACCCCGTTGACTACACACACACACACACACACACACACACACACACACACACACACACACACACACACACACGCACGCACACAAAAAGCTTTTACTGTTATAAAAATACAGATTTTTGAGCATTATTAGAATTGAATGGAATAGAATAAACACGCAACACATATTGTCACAGAATCTAACTAATGAGAATAAAGTATGTCGTCATCAAGGCTCTCACAGCCAATTTTGAGCAACTGCAGCGCCTGATCGAGGTGGCTGGTCTCGTTTTGCTCTCGTGGTACTTTGATGGCACATGTGATCGTAAGGCGGCTGCACCACTAATCAAAGGCCCTAATGGAGCACTTCAGCTGCATCCCAATTCGTAGGCTATATCCTCTGAGGTGCGTAATGCATATTTGAAGGCCAATTGCGTCACAGCGGCATGGCGAAGACCATCCCAATTTATGATGCGTCCTCTGAAGGCTGCATTTGAAGGCCGATTGCTTCACCACGGCGCAACGAAGACTGACGTAATTTGAAAGCGACTTCAAATGCACCCTCCATTTCTCCGGCAAATGAAGGATACATCAGATGGATCCTTCGCAGCCTACCCTATCCCAGAATTCACGGCGTTGCCAACTTAGCAATTTTGTTGCTAAATTTAGCAACGTTTCAGACTACCCTAGCAACATTTTCTTCCAAAGCACCAAGCAACAAAATTAGCTATTTTTTAAATGTATTTGGCAACTTTTAGCAACTTTTGAGAAGTGACTGAAATGATAAAAAGGTACACATTTTTCCATCTAAATTACACAACAAGAGGAAACCAAAGATTCCTTGCAGTACACACATCACATGTATTAAGTTTCCTGCTATTTGCAATTGTTCAATTTAATAATGATAATTTAATAATTGTTCATTGATGATACACCTTGTTAATAGCTTGTACACTAAAAAAATGTCTAGAAAAATGGAAAAGGTACTAGCAATTTTCCAGGACATAGGCTATCAGTTTTCCATTATCTGTTGTAACCCTGTAACCTGAAAACACAAATTATTCAATGCGTAATTTAAAATGCAGGAAATGCAGAAAATTTCATCATGTTAACATAGCCCTATTTATACAGATTCATCACGCAATGGCATCACAACATCATTTAGCAACTTTTAGCAACAAATCAACCTTCCTTTAGCAACTTCCCATGAAAATTAGTTGGCAACACTGACCTTAACGTTGGTGCTGCGTGCCATAAAACTGAAGAAGAAGAAGAAGAAGAGGAGGACTTGTGGAGGGTGCTTTGTTGTGCTGCAAAAGTTGACGAATTATTAAAAATCTACTGTTGGGTAAGTACATTTTGCATTAATGTGGTTGAGTTTTACTTGTTTGACATGAGGGAACTGAAAGAAGTGATGCACACATTGTCAGCTGAAATGTATTTTAACTTTGGCTAAAATTAGCCAGTAGGTTAAAAGTTAGTTGGGGTAACGTTAGGCTTTACCCTAAAAAGAAACTCTGCTGGCTTGAGTTGGCCAGTATAAACTACCATGGGGTCTCTACACTTGATTTGTGTTATTTTATGCAGTTAAGCAAACTTATTGGTGGGAAATTGATAGCAAAATCGCCAAGTCCCCAATCTGTTAATGTTGGCTAAATTTTGCAAGTATATATCGCTGCAGCCCGGAGACCTCCAAGTGGGAGGGATTTATGCCACAAGTAGGTTGGGACAGCTCCAAGTGGGAGGGTAGGTTTAGGGTTGGGTTTGGTGTAGGGCCCATTTGGAGCTGGCTCCGACCTCCGTTTATACCTATCTCAAATTTTGTGCTGATGTACTGCAAGAACATGGTGTAATAGATCCGGGGTTCCCAACCCTGGTTCTCAAGGACACCTGGCTTAATTATTTTCAAACTATCCCTGCCCTACCCTGTGCTGGTTACCTGGATCAGGTGTGTTCAGTCAATCAGAAGCTGGAAGAGTTGGTTTAGAGGAAGTGGAGACGACGGTGGGCAAGGGTTGTTGCTTTAGTGGAACATGATATCAGCTCTGAATCTGAGGGGTCAGTGGAGCCAGCCTTGGCAGGGGAGGGCAATTCCCTCACGGAGGGATCAACACATGATGAATTACAACCCATAGTACAACAAAACTAACACGTCCCTTGTAATATTTCCAAGAAGGACGATTTACCCAGAGCCTGCTGGATCTCCAAGTAAGATGGAGGCAAAGGCCCACATCTCATGTAACAATGACAGCTACCCCAGAAATATGTCCCTGTTTTTTTTATTTTAACAATGTCCTAATGTATATAACTTAATGGAAGTGGTTGCAAAGCTCTTTATAAACATCTTCAAAATTCCATAGATAAAATGGTTCTTTATTTCCATTACTTGTTTTACTCTTTTCAACAGTGGATGCACAACATAACACCTTTGGAGGTCAACATCAACAACACAGAAGCCATGAATCTTCACAGACCTGTGGACATATGTTGAGGCGTAGGTGATAATGTTTTAAAAACTTTATATCTGAATGTGTACAACTAAGTTGATTTTTTGCCCTGTTACAGGGCAAGACAAACACAGTCCTGTCAATTACAGAAAATCTTTTAGAAGAACTATATTTTTCCCTGAAATGCCAGCTCCAGCATCTGGAAATATGTGAAGAATATGTTCTGATTTTGAATGTCCAAATAACACTTTTAAAATGTTGTGGTAGTTATCAATAGGTTAAATGCTTAATGACACTGTATTGATACCCCAAGGGTGCAATTCAAGTCACGACACAATTGTCATTGTAAGTAATACATCAGAACTTAAGTAAGCTTTCAGATGATCATTACTCTTGTCATTGTAGAGGAAGCAATAAACACTTGGTAGTACAAACAACAGGGGCACACCCAATGGCGTAATTCAGAATTTAATGTAGTTTTCCAGTTTTCCTCCACAAATTCAGTAAACACAAATGTAGCGTTAGCATTAGTTCTGGCAGGTCACGTGAGTCAAACTTGCATCAGTTGATTCTCAGCTGATGGTATCTACCTATAGGAATACAACACCTATCGCGGCATTCCTATATAAGCTCTATTCCGTATCAATCAGCAGTTTTTTCCGCTTGCTCAGGAGCAAATCAGACGGTGAATTCCATCTCTACGGGAAAGCTTTCAATCAGGAATTTTCAGGGGTTCGTTTCCCACAGAGTTCTCACCAGATTCAACAAGTTTGTGAACTTGAACGCGAATAGACTCGGAAGTGACCTGAGAAAGCACTGCTTCTCATAACGATATATCATTGACATAGACTTTTTGCCTGCAATGCCCGCAATTCATCACTGAAGTTGTGCTAATGTGACTGCATCAATAACACAAGATTTGCTTTCCCTGCTTGGAGAAGCAAATATATTAAGGAGGGTTAAAGCATCCACGTAAAAACTGAACATTTAACCTTTTATTCATCTCTGAATGTCTTCACGAAGCTAAGCTATGTTCTTATTTCGTTCTCATTGCCTTATGCTATGTTGGCAATTATGCTATCGTCAAATATTGCTCGTTGTTAAGGCAGTTGTTCTGTAACATGTTTGTTTGCTAGGCATGCTGTTGCTTTAGGCTGATTGGTTGTATTTTGTCACGCTGGTAACATTACCCAGTAAACCTACCACAGCGAGGCTTGTTTTTAATATGTTGTGTAAGGCTGTCTGATATGAAACAGGTTTGCTGCTTAAGACTCATCTAGTATTGGGAATTCTGTTTCATTAAAGTTATCCTATTTTTATTTCTATTTGATATGCTGTTGCTTTAATCAGTGTACCTGTAACGTGCTTGATACTTAACGGGCAGTATGTAGTTTTTGCTACCAAATGTTATTAATGATAACGATTATAAGTCACCTTTATTTATATAGCGCTTTTACCAATACAGATTGTGTCAAAGCACTTAACAGTATCAAATTGGAGGACAGAGTGTCAGTAATATATAATAAGATTAAACATTAAATTTTCAGTCAAAGGCATTTCATTATTGAATTCAGAGATGTCATTGTCTAGCTCAGTTTAGTTTAAGTAGTATATGAGCAATCAAATCGGCGATAATCGCTAGAAATTAGGTGTCCCCAACTGAGCAAGCCAGAGGCGACAGTGGCAAGGAACCAAAACTCCCTCTGTGACAGAATGGAGAAAAAAACCTTGGGAGAAACCAGGCTCAGTCGGGGGGCCAGTTCTCCTCTGACCAGACGACACCCACAGTTCAAAAGTTTCAGGTTCTAACGATAGTAGTATTATGTAGTTGGTATTTTATTATATTTTTAGTTATATTTTTTAGTTTTAATGTATTTTAATCGAGGTCTCCGGGGGTCATCTGGGTGTCCTGGTCTCTGCTGATGATCAGGGCTGCAGACATCATCTCTTGGTGCTGATCCGCCATCTGATCATAGGAAAGAAACAGACAAATATTAGCGTAGATGCCATTCTACTTAAGATGTAACGAGTACACCGTGTGTTGTGGGAAGTGTTCCCGGTTCCGGTTGATCTAATTAATGCAGCCTAACAATCCTTTAACGGATTTGAATAATAGAAGCGTATTAGTGTGTTATGTGTACGCCAGGGTAAAGAGATGGGTCTTTAATCTAGATTTAAACTGACAGAGTGTGTCTGCCTCCCGAACAGTGTTAGGTAGATTGTTCCAGAGTTTGGGTGCTAAATAGGAAAAGGATCTGCCGCCCGCAGTCGATTTTGATATTCTAGGTATTATCAAACGGCCAGAGTTTTGAGAACGCAGCGGACGTGGAGGACTATAATGCGATAAGAGCTCGCTCAAGTACTGAGGAGCTAAACCATTCAGGGCTTTATAAGTAATTAACAAGATTTTAAAATCTATCCGATGTTTGATAGGGAGCCAGTGCAGTGTTGACAGGACCGGGCTAATATGGTCATATTTCCTGGTTCTAGTAAGGACTCTAGCTGCTGCATTTTGGACTAACTGTAGTTTGTTGATCAAGCGTGCAGAACAACCACCCAATAAAACATTACAGTAGTCTAGATTATCTGGATAAGGGCAAAATGCTGTTGCCTAAACGTCGGGTATTGACCATATGCTGTACTGCTAAAGGGGCATGCTGCTCTTCTCAGCTGCTGATTAAAGAAGAGCACCCCTTCGCTGCTTCTCTTCTTCTTAAAGGGCATGCTGCCACAGTCTAAGCTATTTTAGAAGGTCTTTGTATTGGGATTTTGCTTGCTTTTAGGGCTTATCTAGTGCTTAGTATCATATTTGTTGCTAGACCTGCTTGTTTCTTTAAGCTATTGGTTGTACTGCAAGTACTGGTACTTGGTAAATTTGCAACAGCAAGAAGCTAATATTTAACCTGTTGTTAAGGCCATCTGATTGTTCTCGAAATATGCTTGCTGCTTATGGCTCATCTAGTTATTGGGACAGCTACTTCCTTAAGTTTCTCTGACTACTGCAATATGCTGTGATTAAGCAAGCAACATGCTTGTTGCAAGCTATTGAGTGCATTTGTAAGGGTTTCTGTCTTCAATCACGTGGGTTGTCAGATTGAAGACACGTAACATAACGAGCACAATGTCAATGTGAGACAACAACCTGAAAACTGATGAGTTAATTTGAGTTATTATATGCTGTTTTTATAGAGTTTTTAAATGGATGCTGAAGCTTTTGGGCCAGGTAGAATATGCGATCTCTCTCTGAACCGTTCATTGCTCACTTCTATGGTTGCAGTACGTGTGTTTGCTGCAAATTAGGCTGCCAATTTTAATGGGACAATTACCTGTCAATTTTTTCTGCATCTTTTTCAGGTATTGCATAAAAGGGGCTTGCTTCTCTTCTTGGCTGCTTATAAAGAAGAGCACCCCTTCACTACCTTGTCTGTAAGGGGCTGCTGCCCCAGTCTCTGCTATTTCAGAAGGATATGCTTCCTTCAGAATGCCATCAGTTGTGGTTTGGGCGGTTCTTGCCTATCATTGTGTCGGGGGGTTCGGGCCTTTCGTTTGT
This sequence comes from Acrossocheilus fasciatus, assembly GCA_036784905.1. Lineage (NCBI taxonomy): Eukaryota > Metazoa > Chordata > Actinopteri > Cypriniformes > Cyprinidae > Acrossocheilus > Acrossocheilus fasciatus. The sequence goes on from CM071958.1 coordinate 29,807,265, forward strand.
GTTGGGGGTGTTATTGTTGCTCTCCCTGCTCATTCATGACAGGCTGCATGGATGGGCAGGGAGTTTTTGCACAAAACAGAACCATACTGCCAAACCAAAACTCTATGCTAAGTATCTATCATTTGACGATAGTGGTCCTGACAGAAATGAAGCGTTAGCGTTAGTTCTGGCAGGTCACATGAGTCAAGCTTGCATCAGCTGATTCTCAGCTGATCGTATCTACCTATAGCAATACAACACCTATCGCGGCATTCCTATATAAGCTCTATTCCGTATCAATCAGCAGCTTTTTCCGCTTGCTCAGGAGCAAATCACTCTCCTCCATCCCCAACTCCTCATTTCGCACAGTTAGGACTTGTCTTTCTGATATTCCTTGTTAAAAACTGAAAAAAAGGAACAAATCCTGCACACTATTTATGCAAAAAATATCTATATCAAAATATTTGTTAACGACATTTCGGTCGCATGACCTTCATCAGGAATTTTTCCAAACATAACAATCACAAAGTGAACCACATTTAAAAACAAAATCATGACCAACCTCTGTAGAGATCCATTAATTAGTAACAACCAACCATGGGTACATCATTAACAACATTAACCCATATATATATGCACATAAACACATCCTGTACATACATACATACTAACACACATATCAGGAACAAATTATATTATAACATCACATTGAATAGAGCTTCATCATTCATACCATTAGGTGATAATGTCTGAAGGGTAAAAATCCAAAATAACTCACGTTGCTGTAAAAACAATTCAATGTCGCCACCTCTAGGTGGCACATTAACCCTTTCGATACCACAAAAACGTAACGTAGAATCATCGTGATTCAAGGCATGAAAATGAGCTGCAACTGGATAATTCAAATCTTTTCTCCTAATAGAACTCTTGTGTTCACTAATTCTTTGTTTAAATTGACGTGATGTTTTTCCAACATAAGCTAAACCACAAGGACAACGAATCAAATAAACAACATGCGTAGAAACACAGGTAATAACAGAGTTGATTCTATATTTCTTACCAGTTCTTGGATGACAAAAGAAAGAAGTTTTTGATGTATTATTGCACTGAGCACAATTACCAAATCGATAATTACCATTTGGTATCGGGGTAAGTAATCTTTGAGTAGACTCAAGAGTATCTGTATGAAAACGAGCATGTACCAAAGAATCTTTCAAATTTTTGGAACGTTTGTAGACAATCAAAGCTGGATGTCGAAAAATGGTACCCAACTCCAGGTCAGAGGACAACAAATACCAATATTTCTTAAAAATCGATCTCATTAAATAAGACTGAGTTGAATGTGTTGTAATAAACGTAAAATAATTTTTTTTAAACTTTTTTTGTTTTCTTTTTTAACAACTCCAAATGCGTCTTTTGAAACACACTATTAAACGCTTCTTCAATCCAGTCCGAAGGGTAACCCCTATCTAAACTTATTTTTCATGATTTTCGATTTTTCAATAAAGTCTTCATCAGAATAACAAATCCTCCTCAATCTATAAAATTGGCTCTTAGGAAGTCCCTTTTTTAAGGAAGTCGGATGGAAACTAGTTGCGAGTAACAAAGTATTACGATCCATGTCCTTGGTGTACAAAGTCGTTATCAATTTATTATCATTTCTTTGGACCCACATATCTAAAAATGTACTCTCAATGAGTCACACTCCAAAGTGAATTCCAAATCTTCCTCATTTACATTTACATTTACATTTACATTTAGCCATTTTGCAGACGCTTTTATCCAAAGCGACTTACAATTGGGGATACAAAAAGCGATTCATCTTGAGGAGGCAATCCGACAAACGAAGTGCTTGTAACACCAAGTCTCAGCCGTTATTTAAATAAGTACAAGCTAGCAGGGGAAGGAATAAATAAGGAGAAAGTTTTTTTTTTTTTTTTTATGTGTGGGGTATAGTCAAGTAGTGTCGAAAGAGATGAGTTTTCAGCTGTTGCCTGAAGATTGACAAGGATCCGGCACTCCGAATATGGGTGGGAAGATCATTCCACCAGCTAGGAATGGTGAACGAGAATGTTCTGGAGAGAGATTTTGAGCCTCTTTGTGATGGTACCACGAGACGTCGCTCACTAGCAGATCTCAGACTTCTGGAGGGGATGTAGATTCTTAGTAGTGAGTGCATGTAGGCGGGTGCTGAGCTTGTGGTTGTTCTATAAGCAAGCATCAGTGTCTTGAACTTGATGCGAGCTGCGATTGGTAGCCAATGCAATGAGATGAAGAGAGGTGTGACATGGGCTCTTTTGGGTTCCTTGAAGACCAGTCGCGCCGCCGCATTCTGAATCATTTGTAGGGGTTTGACTGTGTTTGATGGAAGTCCAGCCAGAAGAGCATTGCAGTAATCCAGCCTAGAAATGACAAGGGCCTGGACAAGAAGTTGTGCAGCATGCTCCGTCAGAAAGGGCCTGATCTTTCTGATGTTGTGTAGTGCAAACCTGCAAGCTCGAGCAGTCTTTGCAATGTGGTCTTTGAAGGTCAGCTGGTCATCAAAGATTACACCAAGATTTCTGACCGAAGTTGATGGGGTAATAGTTGATGAGCCTAACTGGATCGTGATGTCATGCTGTAGAGTTGGAGCGGCGGGAAGGACAAGAAGCTCAGACTTTGCCAGGTTGAGCTGAAGGTGATGTTCTTTCATCCATGCCGAAATGTCCGCCAGGCAACCTGAGATCCTTGCAGCTACCGTTGGATCATCTGGTTGAAAGGAGAGATAAAGTTGTGTGTCATCAGCATAGCAGTGGTAGGAGAATCCATGTGCCTGTATGATTGGACCCAGCGATGTAGTGTATGTGGAGAAGAGGAGGGGTCCAAGAACCGATCCCTGAGGAACCCCAGTGACCAGTGTATGTGCCTTGGATACCTCCCCTCCCCAGGCCACCCTGAAAGACCTACCAGTGAGATAGGATTCAAACCAGCGAAGTGGAATTCCAGTGATGCCCAGTGATGAGAGGGTGGAGAGGAGTATCTGATGATTGACAGTGTCAAACGCGGCAGATAGGTCCAGCAGAATGAGGACTGATGATTTGGAGTCAGCTTTCGCAGTTCGCAGGGCTTCAGTGACAGAGAGAAGCGCAGTCTCAGTTGAATGTCCACTCCTGAAACCCGACTGTTTAGAGTCCAGTTTGTTGTTCTGTAAAAGAAACAATGAGACCTGGTTGAAGACAGCACGTTCAAGTGTTTTCGCTATGAATGGAAGGAGAGAAACAGGTCTATAGTTGTCTATCAGAGAAGTGTTTAATGTAGGTTTTTTGAGCAGTGGGGTTACCCGAGCCTGCTTGAACGAAGTGGGGAAGATGCCTGTGAGGAGGGATGAGTTGATGATGTGTTTGAGTGCCGGTAAGAGCGTGGGAGAGATTGCTTGCAGAAGGTGTGAGGGGATTGGGTCAAGAGGACATGTTGTAGGATGGTTGGAGAGGAGAAGTTTGGATACTTCAGCCTCCGTCAGGGGACAGAAGGAGAAGATGGGAGTTTTAGCAGTGGATGTGGTTGGTCGGGGGTCCTGTGTGCGAGGAGGTGAGAACTGATCACTGATCGATCTAGTTTTGTCTGTAAAAAAAGTTGCAAAGTCATCGGCTGTAATAGAAGTGGTGGGAGGTGGTGGTGGCCTCAAAGTTATTAAGAATCGAGACAAACTCTTCAACTTCATTTTTATCTCCCAAAAAAATACAATGTTTATACAGTAGCCCAATCTCATCTCGCTAGCAAAAGCGTAGTTGTTCGTTACCACGGGAACCGCTTGATCTTCAGCATCCCATACCGCTTCTTGCATGACATGTGAACGTGAAAAATGCTTAATGTGGCTTAAAGTACAATGACTAATTCAGGATACAGTATTATTGATCATGCATACAGGCAAGCATAAGAACCCAGAATTTGAACACAACACCCAAAGTTGCATGTTAAGCGTTTTCCTTTAGAAAACCATTATAGAAAATGCTGCATAAGCGTTGCTGTTTTGCGTTGCATTCATATTTTGGGTCCACCTGAATGCCTGTATATACAGTATGCATGTCATTAAGTTGTGTACTGAATTTGGTTCAATCTGTCTTTGTACTTAAAGCTACGTTAAGCATTTTTCACGTTAAGCGTTTGTCCTGCAAGAAGCTGTGTGGGATGCTGAAGACCAAGCGGTTGCCGTGGTAACGAACAACGATGATTTGTGCTTTTGAAATGAGATGGCTTACTGTATGAAGCATGTGATGCATGAAAGAGACAGTTAATAAAACTAATAAATCATTGAAATAAACATCTATATATTAAGTTGATATGCGTAATGGCTTTCATTTCTTCATAAAATACCTGTATTTCTTAACTGAAATATTAGTCTGGAATGTTTGAAGCAGAGTAACTTGGTAAGTGCTACAAATGAACAAGACTTCATGCAGATAATTTATCTGAAATCGTTATTTAATTATATATTATACACTTTAGTTTACAGAACAAGCAATGCAGTGTTCCTGCATGGTTTTGACCAGCTGATGTCGCTAGCGTGCCGTCACTCATGCATTGCGCATGCATGGAGTAAGTCATTATTACGAGAAAATAAGTCATAATTTTGAGAAAGTTTCTCGTTATTACGAGATGTTAAGTCATTATTACAAGAAAATAAGTCATTATTTCGAGAAAGTTTCTCATTACTATGAGAATCATATTTTTTCTCAAGGTGGCGGAAACGGGCTTCCATAGTTTAACAAATGGAAGACATTTTTCAAAAATGTAATATTCACAATAAATATGTTGTGCTAAATTAGAACACTCTTCTTCTTGCTTAAGTCAACAAATAATGTGTTTGTGATGTGCATGTGATTAAAATGTTTTATAGACTTTCAGGTCTGACTGGACCAATTTTGGACCATTTTAGAACCTTTGTCTAATCCAGATGTGTAAACCTCAAGGCATATTGCCTTTCACAATGTTACACAATGGGTGTGTGATTACTTTAGATGCAGGCTACTTAAATTATGCAGCAGCACATCTTATAAACATCCAAAAGATGGCAAATTTAGATGTCCAGGGACACGCAGAAAAGACATGCAATTCACGGCCAGATAATGTCAAAGACGTCCGTTCAACTTTCATTTTGGAACTATTTTTCAACTATGACGGGATGTGCCGGAGGGACGTCTTTTCAACAGTCATTAAACGTCCAAATGTTTGCTGGGCAGGGTTGAAAACCTGTTTAAATATGTTCACCATGGTCCATTGATGTACATAATCAATAATACAATAAACAGCATAAAATCACATTTTGGTAAGTTATAAGTCAACATTTGAATTTTCAACAATTGTCATTGTTGTGTTGTGTTGTCATTGTCAATTGTCATTCAAGTAAGTTGAAACCCAATGCTTACATTTAAAGTGTAATTTGGTAATTAAAAGTCAAAAACTAACAATTCAGGCTCCAGTTAGGCTATTTTCATTAACAAATAACATCTATGGCAGATCTCTTCTCATACCGTTGCTACACGACAGGAGTGGCGATCGGGAACACCTGCTGGCGCAATCAGGAATTCCTTGAAGGCTAGACTCGGAGCGTCCTTCAAAGCCCGCATCAGCTGCATCCTTCGAAGGATCCAGTCTTTGAATTGGGACGCAGCTTTCATGTGCACTTTTGGTCTTGCGGACTTTCAATGGCCGCTGCGTGTGCGTGTCCATTAAGTCCACGAGACCGTAGGATGCTCCATTCGTCTTTTTAGCATTCAAAACGGTGCTCGTGAGTGCCCCCTTTGCTTGATACGCACTTCTGCCGAGTCCGCACCGGGGTGATCTCTGCAGCAGACTTCTACCCGACAGTCAAAACGGCATTATATCATGAAAGTGCACACTACAGTGACGAAGACGCAGGGTTTAGGGTGCCATTTGGGACAGGGCCAAAGTCGGACAAATGTTTTAACCAGAATGCATTGCTTTTGTCAGGCGGCAGGCGATCTTTGCGGTGCCGCATGAAGTCGAACAAGCCTATTGACTTTGCAGGCAGCATTTTTGCATGAAGGCACCTCACATAAATGATTTCTGACAGGCTTCTGGGGCAGCGTAACAGTTTAATTATCTACAACAAAATAGAATGAGTTTTGGTTTTAAATATTTTTTGATGCGGAGATTTTTCCTATATCTTCTTGAAGAAATTGACAGAGGAAGAAATGGAGAAAATGGGAGTAATTGTTTTATTGACTTTAATTCACTTGAGAATGTGCTTATTTGAATCTCTGGACTCGGCAAGAATTCAGTATTCCCGGGAGTTTCTTTTACAATGTTACAAGCCTAACAGCATGAAGCACACTGGGGAACATGTGCTTCCCGATCTGGGAAGTTTTTCACCTTTAAAGCATAAACAAAATTGCACTGGACAAAAAAATTCAACCGTTAAAATTCGGAAAAGGGGACATAAAGGAGGTATTCGTCAGAGACTGAAAAAATTGAGTCTTTCAAAAATTCCTCTTCCTACAATTATTTTGGCGAATGTGCAATCTCTCCGGAAAAAAACGGATGAGCTTCAAGCTATGGTGAAGTTCCAGCATGACTACAGAAATGTTTGCTTGATGGCTCTCACAGAGACGTGGCTTTCTGAAGGGGATTCAGATTCGGGCCTACGACTGGATGACTTCGGAGTACCTGTTCGCATGGACCGGGATGCGAGGGAAACCGGTAAAGTGTAAGGAGGAGGGGTATGTCTGTATATTAGAGAGAACTGGTGCAAATCAGTGTCTGTTAAGGAGAGAGTGTGCACGAAAGACATTGAGTTGCTGACTGTGGCATTAAGACCTCAGTATTTGCCTCGTGAGTTTCCTCAGCTGTTTGTCACGGTTGTTTATATTCATCCCAGAGCAAACGAGGATAATGCAGTAAAGGTGATTGGATGTGTGGTGCAGGAACTGCAATCTGTATCTCCTGATGCACCCAGTTTTATTCTGGGAGATTTTAATAATTGTAAATTGGAGAGATCTCTGGGTCACTTCAACCAGTATGTAACCTGCCCAACACGTAAGGATAAAATTTTGGACTTGTGTTATGGATCGATCAAAGGAGCTTACAAATCATTTGGTAAGCCACCTTTAGGAAGCTCAGATCACAATACAGTATTACTTGTCCCTACATATAAAACTGTTTTGAAACGTGAAAAGGCACAGTTAGTTAAGAAGGTGGACTGGTCTGAAGATGCGACGCTACATTTAAAAGGGTGTATGGAATGTACAGATTGGACTGTTTTTATGGACTCTGGTTTTGACATTGATGAATTAACAGATGTAATTTGTAGTTATGTGACGTTTTGTGAGGACATGTTAATACCTGTGATATCTTTTAAGAAATTCCCAAACAGCAAACCATGGGTCACAAAATCACTCAAGATTCTTCTATCAAAAAGAAATAGGGCTTTTAAAGAGGGAGATACAGCTGAGTATTTTAGGATAAAAAAAGAGATTAAATGTGAAATTAAGAGGGCTAAATCAGTTTACAAGGAAGATCTTGAGGTAAAATTGAAAATGGGAAATTTAGGTTCTGCTTGGGAGGGGATAGTAGGAAAAGTAAAAATAGTATTAGTTTAGAGGGATATAGTTCAGATGCAGTTTTGTCACAGGATTTTAATAATTTTTATTTAAGATTTGATGCTTATGATTTTAAAGAGGAAATTGATGGGTTAAAAAATGAATGTAAAATAATTGGGGAGGATGATTGTGTCTTTTTTAATGTGAGCGATGTGAAAACAGTTTTTAAACGGTGTAAAGTCAGTAAGGCATCTGGGCCTGACAACATAAGGGGTAGGTTACTGAAGGAATGTGCTGAGCAGTTAGGTCCAATATTTTATAAAAGTTTTGCTCTGTCTCTTCAACAACAAAAAGTACCTGCACTGTGGAAGCGGTCTACAGTGGTTCCAATACCAAAAAAGCAAAATGTACAGGGATTGGACGATTTTAGACCTGTGGCGCTGACATCCCTAGTTATGAAATGTTTTGAAAGATTAGTTAAGAAAGAAATTATGCAAAGGACACAGAGTTCTTTAGACTCCCTACAATTTGCTTATAGGGCTAAACGAGGGGTAGAGGATGCAGTAGCGACTCTCTTACACTTAGTACTTCAGCATTTGGAAAAGCCGAAAACATTTGTTAAATTACTTTTTATTGATTTTTCATCCGCTTTTAATACTATCCAGCCACATATTTTAGTCGAAAAACTCATAAATGAATTTGGACTGGATCTTAGTCTTGTAGGATGGATTTTAGATTTCCTCGTGCAGAGAACACAGAGAGTTAAAGTAAATGACTGTTTTTTTAAATGGCTGGTGTCATCTACTGGGTCACCTCAAGGATGTGTCCTTTCTTCTTTATTATTCATCTTGTACACAAATGATTGTAAGAGTAGTTATAGACATAGGCATATTATAAAATTTGCTGATGACTCTGTAATCGTTAGCTTAATGAGTGAGGAGGACTCTTTGTATGGTCCTGTGGTTGATGATTTTATTATGTAGTGTCGGAACACTTTCTTACAACTTAATGTTTCTAAAACTAAGGAGATGACTATTGATTTTAACTCTAGGAGGAAATCTACTCACAATAAGCAAACAAGTATAAATGGAGTAGGTGTTGAGATTGTTGAACACTATAAGTATTTGGGTATTGTTTTGGATAATAAATTGTCCTTTTCAAGCAAAAATTGTATTGTTTGCGGAAATTAAGGTCATTTAATGTGGACAAAACATTGATGTGCATGTTCTACAGATCTTATATTGAGTCACTGTTATCTTTCTCACTGTTGTGCTGGTTTAACTTTCGAAATGTGAAAAACAAGAACTGTCTTGAGAGGATGGTAAATCAGGGAAATAAAATAACGGGAAGTAATCAGATGTCTATGGCCCAGTTATATCATAGACAGGTTCTGGGTAAAGCCCAGAGCATTTTGGTAGATAATTCCCCCCAATGTATTATGAGTTTAACCTTCTCCCTTCTGGTATTCGTTACAGAACCCCGATTAGTAAAACAAATCGGTTTAGACATTCATTTATCCCCTCAGCTGTAAAATTTTTAAATTTAAGATAAGACTTTTTAGGAAGGAAATGGACTTTTGTATTGTGTGTTGTTTGTGTGTAATGCTTGTGTGCTGCAACCAAATTGCCTTCGGGAAATGAAATAAAGATGAACTGAACTGAACTGAACTGATGCATTCAGAAAATCTCAGAATCGATCCAGGAATTGATTCTGCATTGATTTATCGTCCCAGCCCTACTGCCTTCAAAAATCAATCAGACGAAGGTATCTCATGAGACAGGAAGTGAATCTAACTTTGGATTCGGACGTGAATTGATGCCTTCCTACCTTGGAATGTGTCCTCCGAAGGCAGAATTTTTCAGTTTTCGGGCGCAGCTCATGTGCTCGCCGTCTGGGTTCCATTCATCATTTTGGCTTTCAGAAGGGTGCTGGCGAGTGTCCCCTTTGTGGCCGCTATGTGCCCTCGATGCACACTTAGGCAAGCTCCATGGCAGACTTCTACCCAATACTCAGTGGCATTACATCACCAAAGTGTGGACTCAAAGGTCAGCATCACAACTAAAGCAAACTCTGATCTCTATAATGGTAACTTCAATCCAAACATTTTCAATTAAACATCTCAATAACAACTTCTGTAGATGTATGACAGAAATAAAGTCATACTGGTTAACAGGGCCGTAGCTAGAGGATTCAGGGCCCCCTGAAAAAATTTTGATGTGGGCCCCCACCACCCTCCACCAACACCATATACTGTACAATAGATGAGCATGGAGGCCCACATGTAACAGAAGAAGGTGATGTTGTTGTAAAACCATTATTTTAAAAGTTAAATGTTTATATCAAAATTACAACTAATAAAAACTAACAAAAAGCAAGAAATTGTTAAATAATAATAAAACCAATTTTAAAAAAGTAACAGCAAAATAATGTTTTTTCCCCATCAGTCTGTTATAATAAATAAATAAAAAAGTAAAAATTTAGAAATTGACAAGAATGCAGTCAAATAAAAGAAATCGAAACATTTATTGTCTTATTTTTTAATAAAGATAATATGGAACTGGTAATATTATTTAATAAAGCTAATAAATGTATTCATCCAAGTGCAGTGTGTTTTCGTGTTTTCTTTCAATAAATACATCATCAGCCGACAGGTGCATAATGCAATGCGTCGTGACTCGTGGAATTTTTTAAACTCTATTTACAATAGTGTAAAAGACATGGATTTTGCAACACAATCTCATGAAAGTGTGTATCTATAACACATTTTATTTCTCGTGCCATTTATACGCCAAAAATGTATTTTGCATGCATATGCTACGCACGGTAAACCCCTTAGGATTAGGGGTGCGGAGTGCGTGCCTATTAGACGCCATAAAGTGCCGCACTTTAAGTGCATATCATATGCACGCAAGAAAACATTTTTGGCATATAAATGGCATGAGAAATACAATTCGTGGTATAGATACGCACTTTCATGATGTAATCATTTGGTCGATTGTGGTGCGCACCGATAATGAAGAGTGACAGTACCGGCATGCTGTGTAAACTGTAGTTTTCTTATTCCCAGCGAAATAACAATACAACCTTTAAGTCTTTAAGAACGCCTTGATCGACTGCGATACAACAACTCTTGTGGCCTCTGGTACCCTGATTTATGTTTTTTTTTTCTCCGACATCTTTCAGTCAGTCAGTCAGTCAGTCAGTCAGTCAGTCAGTTTCCAGCTCTGCCGCTTCAACTCTGATTGGCTCTGTTCACGAGCTGGGGTGGGACTTACAATTTGATTGGGTCCATCTGATGTTTGTCACTAAAGGAAGCCGGTAAAGGAATTGTAATCGACTTCCTCGTCGCCAAATGTGATGTTTGTACGTCTTGTAATAAAATAAAGAAGCAAGCACAGACACGAGTGTGTATTTTCTCTCTTCTCATTACTACTTGTCTTCTTTACCATCCTTCCACTGCCATCTAGTGGTTATAATAAACAGTAATAACAATTACTTGAGACATCATCAATCCAGGATTCAGTCAAAGCCTGAAAGGGCTGCTCAACACTCTTTCCATTATTTTAGATTTTAGATAAGATTTACAATAACCTTCTTTCCTTGTGAAAAGAGACCGGAATCACCTCCGATATGCCCCGAAATGTTGAGTTCACTCTCTCCATGACGATGGATAGAATAGCACTGGGTGGAGGGCAGTTTGTGTTTATGAAAATAATTATAGGTATATTTTATAGGATATCCCATAAAAAGATAAAATAAATAAATTTTAATTCATAAAAAAATTAAAAATTTAAGGGTTTTTTTGGCAGCCAATCACATCATGCCTCTTTTTCAATGTCTTTTTCAAATGCTGCTTTTCACTTGTTATTACTAACCAGATTGACTTTATTTCTGTCAGACGTCCACTGAAGCTTTTATTCTCTCCAGACTGGACTACTGCAATGTTCTCTTGGCGGGCCTTCCCGCATGTACTATCAAGCCTCTGCAACTGATCCAGAATGCAGCAGCCAGAGTGGTCTTTAATGAACCAAAGAAAGCTCACGTTACCCCTCTCTTCATCAGGTTACACTGGCTACCAATAGCCGCTCACATCAAATTCAAGGCACTGATGTTTGCCTACAAGACAACAACTAGCACTGCACCAATATATCTAAACTCACTAGTTCAAACTTATGCACCCTCCAGAAGCTTGCTTCTGCAAGTGAACGACGCCTTGTGGTGCCATCACAAAGAGGTACCAAATTTCTCTTACTGACCTTTTCCTGGACTGTGTCCAGCTGGTGGAATGACCTCCCGATCTCAATTTGAACTGCTGAGTCTTTAGCCATTTTCAAAAATCATCTAAAGACGCATCTTTTTCTCCAGCACCTGACCAACTAATACTAACACTTTCCTATTCCATCTATTTATTAAAAAAAAAAAAAACAAACAAAAAAAAAACCTAGCTATATGTACTGTGCTGGGCTAACTGAAACTTGTCATGGCACTTGTATACTGCTGCACTCTCGATAGTCTAATTGCTTCTATTGTTCTCCTATTGTACGTCGCTTTGGATAAAAGCGTCTGCTAAATGATTAAATGTAAATGTATTGAGAATCAATAGGTTTTGGTTGACGATTCAATTAATGTTTCATTTGAAGTCACCAGAATCGTTATTAGTGGCACCTTTATTTGGGCTCTTGACCCTTATCTCTTTAACATTAGGTTTTCTCTGTTAACTGTAGTTCAGTATTTAATTTGCATTACATGCTGCAATGTATGCTGGATGCCACCACAGTACAAAACTCATCTATGATTCCCAGCATGCATTGTGGCATGAAGCTTTTTTTTCCTCCAATGTTAAGAATCATGTGCTGATTTTTGATGTATGTATTTGATAAGTTTCTGCAGCAGCACAAACATTTCTGAAAACATTTTTTTTTTCAAAGCTACAATGGGAAACTTTTTAAGTTGATTCTTAGCAAAAAACACTTTGTTCTTTCAAAAGTATATGTGCTCATTCATGTGTAATTACTTCAATCAACTAATAAAGTATTCTCATATGCGTAGAATCTGCCATTTAGAATACATACGAGTGAGTCGCTCGAATGGCGGCAGCCATGTTGCGCCTCCATCTTGAAAATACATTAGCCAAAGAGGTACATAACTGGAAATTCAAGCTTCGCCTTTCGCGCTTTTACACTCAGTGACACCGTGACGAATGTGAGAGGAGATTACTCGTGAGTCGCGACTGCCGGTAGAAAGCCTGTTGAAGATGGAGGATCCGCCTATTCTCGCACCAACTGATCTGTTTCACACACACTCTGTTTGCAGTTTGTATGCGGCAGGAGCAGCGCTCGCTGTTGTGCTTTCACATATGCTGCGTTTGCAGTGCGCAACTGATTCACGGCTGTACCACAAACAACATTTATTCACAATTGTTTATTTTAAATCATTATTTTTATTATCAGCATCTTTTATAAAATAATATCAAAAATCGTTTCAGCATTTTGATTCTATTTGTTTCACAGACATGTTCACGTTTAACCTCAATAGATTTAAAACATGTATTATTCAATGCATTACTTGTAGTCTATATAGATTTATATATTAAGTTGCTCAAGCAAGTGACAAAACATTTAAACATGTACTTAGGTTATCATTGCAAACATTTTAAATTAAAACATACAATTGATAAAAACAGCCGTCTCTCATACCTTTTCTTTTGCATTTAAATATTTTTTACAATAAATATTGTGGTAGAGGCCAAAACCTACATGTTAACTGACTAAATAACTAAATGCAATTTGTAATAGTTTTCTAAAGTAACCTCATCACTTGAAGGAACACTCATGGGAAGTCGAACTGGAAGCCATGTTAATCTTGGAATAATCGTTAAAACGCCCTCTGAATGAGAGGGGTTTGAAATTAATATTCAGTTGGTAGTCATATACCATTTCACCGCTAGATGGGAGTAAATCCTACACACTAGCTTTAAGAAATCATTACGCACTGCTGGATAGCATGATGAAGTTTCACAAGACCGTTATCAGTAACAACATATAATGAAAATAAACGCACAACATCCATATACTAAAAAACTTGATCAGATCAGTACTTGATGGTTATGACATAACCAAAACACATCTGATAATATTTTCTCTTATCATAACAAATGTATTTAATTTAATTAGAAAAAGAATAAAGGGTCAAGAGCCCAAATAAAGGTGCCATTAATCACAATTCTGGTGACCTGACATAAAACATTCAATGAAACCTCAAACCTCTGTTAATTCTCAATAAGAGCTTGTCTACGTAGATTCATTATGTCTAAAACATCCAGGTAATAAAATGTTCAGTCACACTTTATATTAGGTGGCCTTAATTACTATGTACTTACATAAAAAAATAAGTACAATGTACTTATTGTGTTCATATTGTATTGCAAAACACTTTTGCTGCTATTGAGGGGGATACGGGTAAGGTTAGGGACAGGTTAGGGTGGTATGGGTAGGTTTAAGGGTGGGTTAAAATGTAAAGGATGGGTCAACAGTGTAATTATAAATGTAATTACATAAATTAATTACAGATGTAATTACATAAAGGTATTATTAACAATGTAAGTACAATGTAAGAACATGTATTTACACAATAAGTGCATTGTAGCAAATGATTAATTTAAATGTAAGTACATAGTAGTTAAGGCCACCTAATATAAAGTGGGACCAAATGTTCAAACAAACTCTTTATTAAACATCACTGGACTACATAAAAACAAGTGGTTTCACTTTATTTTGATGGTCCCTTTAACACATTCTATTGACTATAAGTAATGTTGCACCTACATTTCTACTAACTCTCATTAGAGTGTTAGTAGTGTATTAGTTGACTGGTAGGGTTAGATTAAGTTGACACGTTCTTGCAAAGTTACTTATAGTCAGTAGAATATCTGTTGGGAGACCAACACAATAAGGAGTGAGTAGATATGAAGCAGACCATCTACTAATACTCTTATGAGAGTTTGTTGACATGTAGTTGCAGCATTACATAGTGTCAACAGAATGTTCAAAGGGGACCATCAAAATAAAGTGTTACCGAAGTTTTGTATGAAAGCAGTAAAGTCAGACTCGTTTGTAATAAGTGAAGAGGCTGAGATCTAGAGAGATCTGTTAGTGTTCAATGTTCTTTTGGGATTTAAAGGGTTTCTGTTGTCTGTGTTTTGAGGGTTACTATTGTGCTGAAGAATAGAGTCCGTGCTTCAGTCCAGGAGAAGACCAAGAAACATTGATGTTATGCTGCATGCTGCTTCATTTAAAGGCAGTAATGGTGTAGTTGTTGATGCAGTGATTAGTTTACTGACATTAGTTCACACACATGTGCTGTTATTAGCTAATGCTAACTGCAAAAGATTTACAATTTACAGAGGATGTTTCACAATAATAATCCAAGAAATATCTGTAAAAAAAATATCTTTTTATATATACAATATTTAACCATTATTTCCATTAATCGCAGATGTTTGACACCATTTTTAAAGGTTTTTAATTTTTTTTTAATTTTTTATTTTTTTTACAGTGTAGACACAATATTGTTACATAGTTCTAATAAATGAAATTGAGATTTCTTTAAATCCTTTTTGGATTTAAATAAATACTGTAAATCCTTTTTGTAAGACTAATAAAATTTGGATTATTAGTAGGCCTGTCCAGTTGAATTTAAAATTGTTATTTTGAGGCTGGTGCTTTTGACTTTTAGAATATATGAATGTGTGAAATAAATTTAATTTATTCTTTTTTCAGTATGCCAGAGGGTGTTTTGGAGGTGCATGGAGAAGGAAAAGCTGGGTATTTGGCATGGTTGAGATTTTGCCCTCCCGGAAACCAGTATTGCGGTTGGTGGACAGAAGGGACAAGACAACTGTTTTACCAATCATTGAAAAACATGTAAAAAGAGGCAGCATCATTCATAGTGATGAGTGGCGTGCATACTCAGCTCTTTCAGAGAGAGGATACCAACACCACACAGTGAACCACAGCATTAATTTTGTTAATCCATCGACAGGGGTACATACACAAAACATTGAAAGGGCATGGGCAAAATTCAAAAGGGAAGTGTGGAGGTTGCGTGCAAACCGGTCAGAGAAGGCTCTCAAAAACCATCTAATATATATAGAATGGACTTACTGGTTAGGCAGGAGATACAGACGGGGGATTTTCGGAAGGCTGTTGCATGACATCAGTCAGTTCTATAACTGACTTTTTTTATTTATTTTTTTTAAGTTCATGTTTCTAACCTTGTTGTGTGAACTTGTCCATACAAAATTCCCATGTGTTTTCATATATATATATATATATATATATATATATATATATATATATATATATATTTATTTTTGTACTTTTTCACAGATTCACAAATATCTTGCAATGTAAAAAAGGAGCCTTTTTCATTTCATGTTGTCCATAGTAGTGTTTATTGAAATGTTTGACAGCAGTTCATTAAAAGCAGTTGGTTGGACAAACTGATGATTCTGTTATTTATTTCCCATATGGCAGATATGTACTTGTACTGTGGTGTTATTGTTTTCCTAATCTTAAATCAGATACTTGCCAGTGTCGGTACTAACTGTCTGTTGACTGTCTGCTGAACATCAACTGACTAGTAGCCGTGATGTTGGCCGTAAGAGTCATTCAACAGCGTTTCTTAGATTTTCACTTCATTCTGATGGGCCTAATGTGACAACAGATGAATAGATGAATGTACCTCAAAGTAAAATTACTGTCTACTGAAAGGTAATTTATATGCAACAAACAGTTAGTAGAGCACTCTTAAAAATACTTTCGAAAGCAAAAGATCAGGAGTAAGTCACCATATATATGTTTAGAGTTCATTTAAAATGATTTTGTGTTGCTACTTAAAGACAACTGAATGTGTTCTGAAAGTCTGTTGATACACTGGTTAACAGCTACATGCTGACTACTAAAACGCTCTTACTTTGCTGTATAAAAGTACGGACAACTTAGAGGATTTGTTGCGTGTCTACTAATATACTGTTGAACATCTACAACTTAAATTAATAACATGCTGATAACACTTTCCTGACCAAATTATTAATAGCTGTTTACATGTTATAGACATTGTATTGACTGCTACAAAACGTTTAATAGACAATCTACAGATGCTACTCTGATGAGAATAAGTAGATATTCACTTGAAAAGTAACTAATAGTCAATAGACTATCTATAGGGGGACCATCAAAATAAAGTGTTACCGAATTTATTTAGATGAAAAAATCCAGACAGCTCCCTCCTCCCCCCTCCCTCAGCCGTGTTTGTCTGGCGCCGCTGAGTCACGTGACGGTAAATCACAAGAGGGGAGAGGAGGAGCAAAGTGTGTCTGCCCCTCGCTGTGACAGGACTTGAAAGCAGCGGCGCTGACACAGACAAAGACAGTGTTGTGGTTTCTTTCTTTTGTGAAATCACTTCTCAGAGATCTTTTGATACTAGAAATATTAGACTTTATTTTACAATAAAGCCGAGCATCTTCTGCAGAAAGTTGCTCCAGATTTTTGCTCAGCTTCACATATATACCATACATCCTTTTCCAAAGATGGTAATATCCTATAGATTATTTTTGGGTAAAGGTCTTGTACCATGTGACATACTCAGAATAGAACGGAAACATTCCATGCTTTTCTTCAGGCATCCAAAAGTCAGACCAGTCACACACAGAGGAAATAATAGTGTACAAATATATTGCTAAATTACTAAATTTTCTAAATAATAAAATCTTCTACATTCCCTCCTCTGGGGCTCATTTAAGCCCCACTTTCACTATCCTTATCCAGAGTGTAATTTCAAAATCCAGCCCCCTCACTTATGCTACCTTGTGACTAAATCAAGTCACCCATTCTCCTTTCCAATAACTAGATTATACCACCACACTCCGGAGGAGCATTTGAGCCAAACATCTCTCTCCATACATTTAGCTTTTTCTTTCAACGGACAAAGTAAAAGGCTTGATTCCTCTCTAATAAAACAAAAAAGAATAAAACATTGTTATAAGTGTGAGGATAAAATTGGTTCAGCGATGCCTGTTATTGTCACAGTTATGTAGAGTATGTCAAACATAAAAATCCATTATACTTTTAAAAGTTTTCTTGCGGTGTAGACTTCCTCTTCGACCCAGACACTTTGCGCATCGTAGAGGGTCACCCATTGGGGAGGGGTTAGGCTAGCACATACACCCAAGGTCTGGCTCACCAATCATCTTCCTCCTCATTTGAGGTACACTGTTAGACCTTATCAGGTTTTTTTTACAGTAAAATAATGGCAACACTGTTGCCAGTAATTTACTGTTAATTATACAGTTCTTTACTGTAATCTACAGTATGTTACTACAAAAATGCACTAAAACTCGAGTTAACTAATTTCACTAATAACATGAGCAATGTATATCCAATCCTGGTGGAAACTATACACTGCATATACTTCAGTCTCTAGCTCTTCCTGCACACGCTCAAAGTCACCCAAAGTCTCTCTCCACCATATACAGTATGTATTCAGAACAGTATGTGAACTGTATGATTCATAAAATATAATAATTACAAATGATTATGTATATAAAAAGTATAAAACAGATATACTATATAAACATAATACTACTGATTATGAATATTATTAAAAAGTTAGAATAATACTAAAAACAGTATTAAATGATGAAATTGAGTCTTCACAAACAAACAATTATCTTACAATTGTTTTCCTTAACATTATTTTTTTTTGTCCTTTACTGTGTCATGTTCATTCGTGATATTTAAACCCAAATATCTAAACTAACCTGCTGCTGACGACGGCAGAGTGAATGAACCACGTTGATGGATTAGAGAGTTGAGGTTGTTCTTGATATTTAAAAAATAACTCTTTAAACCTTTGATTGGTTCATAATTTGAGTAAACAATATCCATAAAAGCCGTAACCATTTCTGGAGCACTACAGTCAAAGCCATATTGAATTTGTAATCCACAGTTTTCAATTTCATTATTTATCATAAAACAGAAGTTTGGAACATATGCCATACCGGCAGCGAAACCAACTGTGTACCTGAAAAGGTTAGAATTGATCTTGTAATTCTTGTATTTCTCCAGCAAGTTAACCAGGTCCTGTAAATCCAAGTCGATGGCAGCTTCGATTTCATTAACATAGACTGATGCAGGTTTACCAGACTGAATATTCAGTCGAGCCTCATGGATCAACATCTGGATGTGGAAGGCAGCGCCGTTGACCCAGATTTTGAACCCACGGCTGCTCATCTGTCCGTCCTGCAGCAGGGAGTTTCTGAGGATGGTGAGATGGTTGCTCAGTTGCTGTTCCAGTCTCCTTATTTCCTCCCGTAATCGTTGGTCATTGTTCATGTACACTTGATGGCGTCTCAGATACTCTGACATTGTGTCCCGGACACTCGAAGCTTTCTCTTCACCAAACACACGTCGAAACAGGCTGCATGTGTCATCACTTGTCTGAGTGCTGCCCTTGATGATGATCTCTATGATCAAGGAAATCACCAAAGCTCCAAGTCCAACAGCATTCGGGTTTGAAGTCATTGGAGTCAAAACGGATCCCAGCCTGCCGATGTAGCCTGGCACCGTGTTGAGCATCTCCTTAGAGAAAGCCTGCAGCACCGTGTTAGAGTCGGTACCAGAATATTTCAGCAGAGACTCATCTATGCCTATATCTGGTAAGAGGCATGGTATCTCTAAAGCCTGGTTATAAAACCTAAGAGATTCCCAGTCATAATTTGGTGAGGATGAGGGGGTTTGGCCCATGATTTTCCCTCTCAATCTGTAAGCGCTGACACGAAGTTCAAATGTACCCTGACCAACAGACTGAACACCACGTAATCAGAATTTACTTAGATGAAAAAAATCCAGACAGCTCCCTCCTCCCCCCTCCCTCAGCCATGTTTGCCTGGCGCCGCTGAGTCACGTGACGGTAAATCACAAGAGGGGAGAGGAGGAGCAAAGTGTGTCTGCCCCTCGCTGTGACAGGACTTGAAAGCAGTGGCGCTGACACAGACAAAGACAGTGTTGTTTTTTCTTTCTTTTGTGAAATCACTTCTCAGAGATCTTTTGATACTAGAAATATTAGACTTTATTTTACAATAAAGCCGAGCATCTTCTGCAGAAAGTTGCTCCAGATTTTTGCTCAGCTTCACATATATACCATACATCCTTTTCCAAAGATGGTAATATCCTATAGATTATTTTTGGGTAAAGGTCTTGTACCATGTGACATACTCAGAATAGAACGGAAACATTCCATGCTTTTCTTCAGGCATCCAAAAGTCAGACCAGTCACACACAGAGGAAATAATAGTGTACAAATATATTGCTAAATTACTAAATTTTCTAAATAATAAAATCTTCTACATTCCCTCCTCTGGGGCTCATTTAAGCCCCACTTTCACTATCCTTATCCAGAGTGTAATTTCAAAATCCAGCCCCCTCACTTATGCTACCTTGTGACTAAATCAAGTCACCCATTCTCCTTTCCAATAACTAGATTATACCACCACACTCCGGAGGAGCATTTGAGCCAAACATCTCTCTCCATACATTTAGCTTTTTCTTTCAACGGACAAAGTAAAAGGCTTGATTCCTCTCTAATAAAACAAAAAAGAATAAAACATTGTTATAAGTGTGAGGATAAAATTGGTTCAGCGATGCCTGTTATTGTCACAGTTATGTAGAGTATGTCAAACATAAAAATCCATTATACTTTTAAAAGTTTTCTTGCGGTGTAGACTTCCTCTTCGACCCAGACACTTTGCGCATCGTAGAGGGTCACCCATTGGGGAGGGGTTAGGCTAGCACATACACCCAAGGTCTGGCTCACCAATCATCTTCCTCCTCATTTGAGGTACACTGTTAGAGCTTACCAGGTTTTTTTTTTTTTACAGTAAAATAATGGCAACACTGTTGCCAGTAATTTACTGTTAATTATACAGTTCTTTACTGTAATCTACAGTATGTTACTACAAAAATGCACTAAAACTCGAGTTAACTAATTTCACTAATAACATGAGCAATGTATATCCAATCCTGGTGGAAACTATACACTGCATATACTTCAGTCTCTAGCTCTTCCTGCACACGCTCAAAGTCACCCAAAATCTCTCTCCACCATATACTGTATGTATTCAGAACAGTATGTGAACTGTATGATTCATAAAATATAATAATTACAAATGATTATGTATATAAAAAGTATAAAACAGATATACTATATAAACATAATACTACTGATTATGAATATTATTAAAAAGTTAGAATAATACTAAAAACAGTATTAAATGATGAAATTTTGAGTCTTCACAAACAAACAATTATCTTACAATTGTTTTCCTTAACATTATTTTTTTTTGTCCTTTACTGTGTCATGTTCATTCGTGATATTTAAACCCAAATATCTAAACTAACCTGCTGCTGACGACGGCAGAGTGCATGAACCACGTTGATGGATTAGAGAGTTGAGGTTGTTCTTGATATTTAAAAAATAACTCTTTAAACCTTTGATTGGTTCATAATTTGAGTAAACAATATCCTTAAAAGCCGTAACCATTTCTGGAGCACTACAGTCAAAGCCATATTGAATTTGTAATCCACAGTTTTCAATTTCATTATTTATCATAAAACAGAAGTTTGGAACATATGCCATACCGGCAGCGAAACCAACTGTGTACCTGAAAAGGTTAGAATTGATCTTGTAATTCTTGTATTTCTCCAGCAAGTTAACCAGGTCCTGTAAATCCAAGTCGATGGCAGCTTCGATTTCATTAACATAGACTGATGCGGGTTTACCAGTCTGAATATTCAGTCGAGCCTCATGGATCAACATCTGGATGTGGAAGGCAGCGCCGTTGACCCAGATTTTGAACCCACGGCTGCTCATCTGTCCGTCCTGCAGCAGGGAGTTTCTGAGGATGGTGAGATGGTTGCTCAGTTGCTGTTCCAGTCTCCTTATTTCCTCCCGTAATCGTTGGTCATTGTTCATGTACACTTGATGGCGTCTCAGATTCTCTGACATTGTGTCCTGGACACTCGAAGCTTTCTCTTCACCAAACACACGTCGAATATTTTAGCTGAATCACTGTCTGGCCATCTGGGATTTCAGTGTGGAAATAAAGGTTAGGGTTATAATTTCAGTATTACATGACATCGTGTGTGTATATTAGCACAGTTTGGTGTTTTTTGGGGGTGTCTGGCAGAGCGTTAGGACCCAGAATTGGTGAAGCTTGATGTCAGATGTAACAAACAGATAGTCTTAGCCACTCCTATCCAAACGTGAATCTGCTATGAGCAAGAGGTGGAGTATTCAATATCCAATATTTAATTTCAATCAATAAGATAAAAGTGGATTTTGTTCAAAGTAGCTATTATCCAAATAGATCTTTGATATGAATGAATATTATTTTTCATTAAATATCACCAGCTAAAAAGTAACTAGTAACTAGTACTCTGAGTAGTTTTTGAGACGAGTACTTTGTACTGTTACTTAAGTACTATTTTGGCATCAGTACTTTTACTTGTAATTGAGTATTACTTCAGCAATGTAACAGAACTTGTACTTGAGTACAAATTTTCAGTACTCTTTCCACCACTGGTTAGGCTAGCACATACACCCAAGGTCTGGCTCACCAATCATCTTCCTCCTCATTTGAGGTACACTGTTAGACCTTATCAGGTTTTTTTTACAGTAAAATAATGGCAACACTGTTGCCAGTAATTTACTGTTAATTATACAGTTCTTTACTGTAATCTACAGTATGTTACTACAAAAATGCACTAAAACTCGAGTTAACTAATTTCACTAATAACATGAGCAATGTATATCCAATCCTGGTGGAAACTATACACTGCATATACTTCAGTTTAATAAATGCAGCGGATCGCTCCAAATAAATTCTCAGGGCCCTGACGGGACAGAGAAGATTTGTGTCTTTTTCCTTCTCATATGAAGAGAGAGCCGACAGTGAGATGACCTGTGCTCTGAAAGGAGTGGAGAGCACCTTAGGCACATACCCATGTCTCGGTTTGAGGACGAATCTGCAGTCATTAGGCCCAAACTCAAGACAGGAAGCGCTCACCGAGAGCGCCTGTAAATCACCCACTCGCTTCACAGATGCTAGAGCGATCAATAGGGCCATTTTGAGCGAAAGATCTTCAGGCTTGCAGACTGAAGTGGCTCAAACGGGGAACCTTTCACGGCCTCCAGGACACTGACATGTTGTCCGTTCGGACTAATACATGTTGACCCATTATGTGCGGGAGGAAAGCTTTTAGCGACAGATCGACCGCTCTCATCTCTAGACAGTTTATGTGCATCAGCTTCTCTGAGTTTGACCAAAGGCCGGAGATGGGTCTGCCATCGTGCAGGCCACCCCAACCCAGGTTGGATGCGTCTGTCAAGTGCTATGACCCTTTCCAGTTTAACCTAATGCAGTACGTGTACTTTTTTTTTAATTAGGCTTAATGAACCAATAGTTATAAATCAAATAAACATACACTCTTTGTTATACATTATTAAGAAAACAAAGGCAGCAGGTTTATTTGCACTGAACACAAATTTGCTTTCTTTCGTCATATTCTGGGCTCATCTGCTTTTCTGTACATAGTAGGCTATGCTTAATTAGTATGGTGTTTACCGAGTTTCATACCATAATTAAAAAAAAAAAAAAAAATTATATCAGTCTAACGAAAGGCAGTTTCCGAGGACGTGGGTTTCGTGACATCACGTACCATAGAAGTCCCATTTCATTGGCTAGGCGCCAACCAATAAAACGGCTCGTTTGAACACACCCGCCCCCCTTTCTCTCAATGAGATGCAAGTGCACAAGTTAGTCTTGCATCTGATATATCGCGAAAGAGTAGCAAAAGTCAAGGAGTAAAATATGAAATTGCAATGACAGATTTGAGAAGTTGCAAGTGTATACACTCAAAAAACTAATTATGTCTTAACATAAGATTTATGTATTTGAATTGCATATACAATTTCCATCCATTTTGATTACATAGTTTTAATATAAACAAATTAATAATCTGAATTTGATACATATTTTTCAGTCATA
Organism: Acrossocheilus fasciatus; assembly: GCA_036784905.1. Taxonomy (NCBI): domain Eukaryota; kingdom Metazoa; phylum Chordata; class Actinopteri; order Cypriniformes; family Cyprinidae; genus Acrossocheilus; species Acrossocheilus fasciatus. Next base: position 29,830,887 of record CM071958.1, read on the forward strand.
TATAAACAAAACAAATAGGATTTATGTAATTGTATTAATAAACTGAATGTGATTCACATGTGTCAGTCATACGTAAATTAAACGGGTAAGATGTATGTAATAATACACAGCAAATGTCCATGTTAAATTAACACTGCTCAGTGTTCATATATGTGCACACTACAGAGTTAAAGTACCATTGAAGCAGTGTTGAAGTTAATGAGATAATTAACTGATGATTGACTGATTAATGATGAACACCTGCTGTTAACAAGCAGAATCACTGAAGGAAAGAGAAACACGAGAACTACAACTGACTTCCAGACACAGCCTTATATGAAATCAACTGAAGAGAAAATAAGACATTAAATCTCTGAATATCTCAGCAGAGGAGGATTAAACAACTCCATAAACAACATTACCAGCTTCACTTATTATGAACTAGTGTGACTTTATATAATTTATGTTTTAATGAAAACAAGTTTAATTTGAAGTCACCATGATTGCGGTCAGTGTTTGCTTTAGTTGGGTTCTTGATCCTTGCCTCTTTAATATTAGATTTTCTCTTGCTGCTGTTATTGTGTGTTAATGAAGCACATTTATTGTGGCAAAATAAAGCCAAGAGAAAATGTGATCAGATGACGTTGGCTGTTTATTGATGATGATCATCAAATCTCATTTAGTGTTATGCTTTACTTGTATAGGTAATTTAATACTAATTTTGTTTTATTTCATTGCTAGGTTACTTTACAGCATGGGTGCCAACAATGTTTATAAAATACTATATAGGGCGTTAAAAACATTTGTACCTTACACTTTTTAATCTACATTATTACTTATTAGAATCAGCGTATGACACTCAACAATGGTGACAATCAATGAAATGTTTCATGCTGCAGTGCATGCTGGGTACCACCAATGAAAACTCACCCATGACTCCCAGCATGCATTGTGGCATTAATAAAATTATGCAGCTGGATTTTTAGTAGCTTGTTTTGTGCTCAGAATTTTTCTGTTAATCTGGACATTTTTGTTTATTTGTCACCATTGTTTAGATTCTTATGCTGATTCTTAAAGCCTGTGTGTGTCTAAGTAATGCTATAGGTGAAAAGTTTGAGCAATAATTATTTTTTTTAAAAAACCTAAATTTATTTGATAACCACAACACTGCTATGTCTCATGCCGTCTAAATAAATGGCTACTATGATGAATAAAACAAAATTACCTATATAAATCAAAGCATTATACACTGAATAAGATCAGGGATTCAGGCGACAACATCATGATTATGTCATCATCAGTAAACAGCCAAGATCACCTGATCACATTTTCTCTTGTCTTTTTTTTGCCACAACAAATGTGCTTTATAAACACACAATTAAAGCAGCCAGAGAAAATCTAATATTAAAGAGTCAAGGGTCAAGACACTGGGGCAAACACTGACCACCATCATGGTGAAATTAAACTATTGTTTTCATTAAAAAAGAAATTGTATAAAGTCACACTAGTTTGTAATAAGTGAAGCTGGTAATGCTGTTTGTGGAGTCGTTTAATCATCCTCTGCTGAGATATTCAGAGATTTAATGTCTTCTTTTAGAGTAATTGCAAATATATATTTAAAGTTTGTCTGTCATTGTATTTCTGTAAATGGCATTTTACACATTTGTAACGACTTGTCTGCAGCTTCAAATTCAGAATACAAATTTGTGACTATTGTCTGCAAGTGCAAATTTCAACATTCAACTTCAGATTTTTATTTTACAGGTTTTCACATTGGAGCTGTGAGTGTAAATTGTAGCGTACACATACTAATATTTATTGTACAAGTTCTCAAATTCACATCTACGTGCTCTCGAGTTTTGCTACTCTTTTACCTTCATAGCTCCCTCACATATCACCAGGATGACAACTCCAACAGCCAATCAGACCTCTGGAAAATGGTTAGGCGTATTTGTTGACTTGTCTCTAAAGTTCAATGTGTTCAAGGTCCAGAAAAACAAATTGTGCCGCATGAATCTACATTTATAGTTTGCTATTCAAATACAACCCTACTGCAATGATTAGAGATTGTTCCTTCATGTGCATTATAAGACTTTTATAAGCTACTTAAATAAAGAAAACCTTCACAGAATCCACCTCAGAATCAGGACAAAGCCAAAAACATAAACAGGATATTGACTTAACCTACGTCAGCATTTATACTATACAATATTTTGTGATAAACGGGATTTTTATTTAGGTCTTATAAAGGCATCATGTTTTTAACTGGATCTGTGCAGCCGAGGATTTTTTCACGTGGCTAGTTATTTTTGTTTTAAACAAGTTTATTAAACAACAATATATAACAAACATATACACAAACACACACAAAACACACACACACACACACAGAATCAGAGAGACACACAGACAGAATCAGAGACACACACACACACACACACACTCTCTCTCACACACACACGCACGCATGCACGCACAGACAGACAGACGCACACACACACACACATGCACGCACACACACACAGACAGACAATGATTAGCTGGTGGATGGCAGTAGGTATCCAGTAGCTTTGCTAAACTATATTCTGTAAATAATAGTGGCCCAGTTTATAAGAATGGACATTAACTATCAAGATTTTCCACACTTTTTTCCAAATTCCTGTTAAATCTAAAGAATACAAACACAAATATTCCAGCTGTTATAAAACTTTCATGTTTTGTATTATTTTGAGAATGAAATCATAGAAAAAGAGAATGTTTGTCGTTTTTTTCAGGGAACAGCTGCAAGATTCAAAGATGTTCGCAGCATTATGTTTTTTTTTATTGTAAAGAATGTGAAAGTAAACAGTGTGGGCACGGCCAGTAGCTGCGTCAAATCAGACACAAACAGACCATACAGGATAGGAAGTTTAGAGATTTAGAGTTTAGAGTGTTTTTGTCCCAAAAAAGGACACACACACATACAGAGAGACACAGAGACACACACACTTACAAAAAAGGACAGAAGGGGAGTTTTATTCAAGGCAAATAAATTAATATATGAAAAAATATATAATATTGAAGTGTTTAGTTGAATAAATAACACTTGTGCTTTCATCTCTATAGATTAATGTTACAAAACATTACTGTGATATAACCCAGTAAACTTTTATTTACAAATATATGCCTGATATTAACAACAAAGTAGTCTATATTCTCGACGTTCCACCTATTTTTACAAAAATATCTGCTACGCAGCCATAACGTGAGATACAAGGTAATGGAGCCTTTTATACATTGTCATGTTTCTTTAGAAATAAACAATGGACAAATAGAGTCTTTAAACGCTTCAGATGTAAAGTTATTCGCTGTCAAAGTGGCGCCTAAATGAATGGGTATCAAAGAAATGCTAATGGCGGGTGAGTACTAGGTAGCATCATATTGGCGCTATAGGAGGTATGCTTTGTGGACGCTCGCTTACCCCCTTGGCTTCATACCATTGGCGATGCTTGAAATTAGCTACCTTTAGTATAAAGGATCTTTGCTATAACCAACTCGGAGGTTTGATTACGTATGTTTGAAGCGGGTCAATGCGTATACTTTACTTCCCATCAAATACAGTCGGAAAACGCATAGGTGACCAACCCAAATGCTCTTGGTGCACCTGTATTTTGTTAACTGATTAGGTAATAAACTGATAAGTTAAGAACTGATAAGAATGTAAATGTGTACCTTGAAATGCAATATAAGTCACTTTGGATAAAAGCGTCTGCCAAATGCATAAATGCATTATTTTAATCCGTTGATTATTATTTAAGTTTTTCTCTCAAGTCCCAGCAGACAAGTAATGCTGAAATAAAATACACGGACACATGATCCTTTATTGTTAAAGAGAACATCAATAAATCAGCCCAAACAATTACCAATGTTTTGGTCTGTGACCTGGAAACCTGAAGCCTGCAGGTCACAAACATTAAGAACGTCTCAGTTACAGATGTAACCCTTGTTCCCTGAGTAGGGAATGGAGACGTTACGTTGAATGACGACGAAATGGGGTTCGCTTAGAAGTCTATCATCTTCAAAGGAAATAAAACGAGCCAATGGCAAGGAAATGCCATGGGTCTGCGGGATTTGCATAGCGTAACTCCGCCCCACTGCGTGGGTATAAAAGGAGGAACGCCGCAACATGCAGATATGTTTCTTTGCTGAAGAGCCAAGATTGAACTCAGGCTGTTCCAGCGGTACAGCAGAAGTGGCAGGGAGTTGTACCGTCTCCGTTCCCTACTCAGGGAACGAGGGTTACATCCGTAACCGAGACGTTTATGAACGGGTCATTGAATCAGATGATTTGTTCAAACTAAGCCACAGATTCGTTCATGAATCACCGCTGTGTGCTGCAGTTCTGCTGTGGCTTTCGTTGCAAAATAGAGCAATGATAGCCTACTGAAAAATACTGTTTTAAATGTAGTAGGCTACATCACTTAATTAAACATCACTTAACAAAAGTTACTCTTTAGTTTGCTAAACTGTTGTGTAAAATCAAAATGTCACATTTGAAATCGTGTGGATATTTGGGAAACATTGCATTCTTACTCGTATAATATGATCAACATTAAAAACATTGCTGGATATCAGCCTGCATTTTGATCGCAGATTTAGCTGCATAAACAGCGCAAGTGGCTCGGGACAGAACACAGACCTACTAAATGACATTTAATTTAAGTAGAAAATCTCAAATGAAGGTCGCTGAACTCAAGCTTACTTGTCTGTTTTCAGATCATCCGCGCCTCTTCAACAGTGTAGAGAGAGCGTGTGCGCATGGTTGCCAGATACTATTGAAAAGACTGGGTAGAAATGTGTTCTTTTAACAGAAAAGCTCTGACTGGGGATTTAAAATAAGTTTTTAATTTTTTTTATACACATTTCAGTCTCGTCTTTTTTCGTCAACGATATTGCATGTGTTATTCTAGTCACAATAATCATTTAATGACGTAGGTGTCATCTCGTCAACAAATTTTTTTTTCGTCAGAGGTTTGGTTAACGAAATTAACACTGGTTGAGTGAGGTCGGTGGCGGCACGCAGCTCTGGCAAGAGCCCTGGACCAGCCCTACCCTTGTGCATAGCATGCAGTGAGGTGGCAGCCTGCCCCGCAGCTCTATGGGTCTGTGCCATCAGAGTAGACAAAAACCTACAGACTTTGGAGGGGTGCTTAAGGTTGCCATGCCAGGCGGAGGCGCTGTGGGGACACAGTTGTGTTGCCACAGAGCACTCCACTTTAGTGGGGACCCCAGTGTACCTTAGTCTGCGGCCTCATCGAGGGCAGAGAAGGCGGAAGAGGCCGCTGAGCAGTCGGGAAATCAAGGGAGACTTCCACAATCTCATGACTCTTCATGCACATACGGGAAGAAAGAAATTGGGGGGCCGGTGCTGACGGGTGTCAGCACGCGCCGACCCCAAAAACCAATCATCAGCTTTGAGCACTCGGAACATGGCGGAACATGGTGCTCGGAACATCACACAAGCCCGATGCTCACGGCTGCCCGGGAAAGCAGGATCAGACTCGGTCAGTGCTGGTGCACCCGAAGGAGGCAGCACGACCAAGTCTTCATGTCCATGCCTTGTGATGCGGCAATAGATGTGACTTCATCTGCCGGGGCGCCGAATGAAATGCTGGGCCCGCCCGCATCCTCTGATCGCTGGACTGGTCAGCGATCTCATCCGGAAACCTCACGGGTTGCAATGTGTTAGAGGTGTGTGTGGACCGAGGATAATTCGTCAGGTTTGTTCCACAACAGCAGCCTCTGACCACCCTGGCCACCAGCCAAAGTATCCCCTCCGTGGAGAGAATAGATCGGGGTGTGGTTGAGGGGACTCTACCTCGATCGCAACATTGCGATGGTCAGGTTCCCGCAATGAGAACATGAGCGTGCATTAAGCCCAAACACCACTTCCAGCTCTTTTAGAGAGGATAAAACTCAATAGCAGTGCTGAAGCGCCCAGGGAGAAACACACGTGCTGTTTGCAGACCACTACACAGATCAGCAGGCAGGAATGTGAAACTCGCTGGATAAACGCCGTCACACCAACACAGGCTGGAGAGCTGCTCGTCTCGAAGAGTGAAGAGAAGCTTGTGGAATGAAGAATACACTTGGCTCCGAAGCGAAAACATATCTGCATGTTGCGGTGTTCCTCCTTTTATACCCACGTGGTGGGGTGGAGTTACGCTACGCAAATCCCGCAGACCCATGGCATTTCGTTGCCATTGGCTCGTTTTATTTCTTTCGAAGATGATAGGCTTCTAAGCGAACCCCATTTCGTCGTCATTTGATGTAACTCGAAGTGACAACGAAAGGGAACAAACTTTACAGTGAAGTAGGAGACATCTAGTGTTCAGCACTTACAGTTTTATAATGAACAACATTTACTTATTCAAAGACTCAGAAGTCTTCAATGAGGAAGAAGGAGCATATGTAATTTAAAGGATTTTTAAACCGGAAACAGGACTAAAATATTTCAGATGCTAGACAGCAGGAGAGTATTTTATGTCTTGAACATGTAACATGCAGGTGTGTCAGGAGAGCATCATGACATCACTTTGCAGCAAAACACAGAACACAGATAAAATATACATGTAGATCACAAGATGAGAGTAAATACGTTAAAATATTACAATGGAAGTTTTACCAATACTTTTTCTTTCTTTTTACTTAGTTACTATATGTTCAATTAAAAGAAAGATAATTTTTTTTATATTATTTTTGGCCATTTTTAGGCCTTTGACAGGACAGCTGAAGACATGAAAGGTGAGAGAGAGAGGGGGAATGACATGCAGTAAAGGGTCAAAGGTTGGAGTCAAACCCAGGCCCGGTGCATCGAAGAGTACACTTCTATATATGGGCGCACGCTCTAGCATCTGAGCTATCCGGGCGCCCTTATCAACACCAAATATCTAAACTAACCTGCTGCTGACGGCAGAGTGAATGAACCACGTTCATGCATTCGAGAGTTGAGATTGTTCTTGATATTTAAAAAATAACTGTTTAAACCTTTGATCGGTTCATAATTTGAGTAAACAATATCCATAAAAGTCGTCAGAGCTTTTGGTTTATAACACGGGCTAGGAACATAAATCATTTGGTCAAAATCCCTTATACAGCTTTTATTTTCCATATAACATAATGCTCTGCTCGAAGGATAGCTGTAGATATATCTAACTATAAACATATTTGAATTGATCTTGTAGGTCTTGTATTTCTCCAGCAAATGATCCAGGTCCTGTAAATACACATCGATTGCAGCTTCGATTTCATTAACACAGACTGATGCAGGTTTACCAGTCTGAATATTCAGTCGAGCCTCATGGATCAACATCTGAACGTGGAAGGCGGCTCCGTTGACCCAGATTTTGAACCCACGGCTGCTCATCTGTCCGTCCTGCAGCAGGGAGTTTCTGAGGATGGTGAGATGGTTGCTCAGTTGCTGTTCCAGTCTCCTTATTTCCTCCCGTAATCGTTGGTCATTTTTCATGTACATGCGATGGCGTTTCAGATACTCTGACATTGTGTCCCGGACACTCGAAGCTTTCTCTTCACCAAACACACGTCGAAACAGGCTGCATGTGTTTTCACTTGTCTGAGTGCCACCCTTGATGATGATCTCTATGATCAAGGAAATCACCAAAGCTCCAAGTCCAACAGCATTCGGGACTGAATTCAGTGCACCAATGGCAGATCCAAAACTGCCAACGTAACCTGGCGCCATGTTGAGCATCTCATTAGAGTAAACCTGCAGCACAGCGTTAGAGTCGGAACCAGAATATTTCAGCAGAGACTCATCTATGCCAACATCTGGTAAGAGGCATGGTTGATGCTGTAAAATTTCTTCATAAATCAAAAGAGCAGACCTCTCATAGTCCTCTTGTGAGTATGTGGAGCCCATGATTTTTCCTCTCGATCTGTGATCGCTCACACAAAGTACAGATGTACCCCGACCAACAGACTGAACACCACGTAATCAGAATGTACTGAGATAAAATCCAGCCAGCTCCCTATGAACGTAAAAGATTAGCAAAGCTCGAGAGCACGTAGACGTGAATTTGAAGGATGGGGGCGGGGGTGTTCAAACGAGCCATTTTATTGGTTGGCGCCTAGCCAATGAAATGGGACTTCTATTGTACACTGTTAGACCTTACCAGATTTTTTTACAGTAGAATACTGGCAACACTGGTAAAGTATTACTGTGAACATATTTCTTTTGAAACCACAAAAAACTATTGCACATAAAAAGATTTCCACTATACCAACAACTACACTGTCACCATTTCAGTCACCTGTTAATCAAAGCAACATGCAGTTTATTATCAATGTTTCTAGATCTTCTCCTGGACTGAAGCACATGCTCTACTCTTCAGCACAATGGTGACCAAAAAAAAAACTAAATTTTACAGTAAACTACTGTTTTAGAACTTACAGTTTATTGCTGTTAAAATACATTTCGTGGGTGTGTCTTTTTATCTTACACTGTTAACCCTTTCAACCCCACAGGAAAATCCACACTACAAAGAGTAAAAAGTAACACTGACACAGTGTTGCAGTGAGATAATTAAGGGAATATGTAAGTGATTTTTGACAGGTTTTATTTATAAACTTTCTTTTAAAAAGATAATTACTACATCTCACAGCAGCAGGTGTGAGTCGAGACAAGAATTGCTAATCACACATAAAAGCTCATCAGACATTACTCAGCAAATATAACCAGAGTTATGAAAAAGTCATAACGCCTGTCGTATGTTGAAAAGACGTTCACTGAGGAGCCAGAATGAAAGTTTTTATGGCGTCTTTTTTTGATGTGTTCTGCACATTTGATATAGACGTTCATCGAACCTTCGTACAAGATTAAAAACTAGTTCAAATGTGGCCATTGTGGACATATTTTCAACAATTTCTGGTCTCATTTAGACAATTTATACTGTTTCTGGAGCAAATAAACACTCTGGATGCATTAAATTAAAACTCATGTTTATTTCAATGTAATTTCCTTACATTGTTTAAATGAGGTTTAGATGTTGATATTTGTTTCATTTTAAAAAAAGTCTCTTGGTGCTTCAGTGACTACTACGCTCAGAGAACCTGTTAATTACAGCGGTCAATCATGATGTACAAAAGTTAGTTTTGCATGTGATATATAATTATACATATATAATTTTAACCAAAAAAAGCTACGGACTGCAGATTTAAAGTTACTATATGTTAAATGAACAAATTATTTTTGGGCATGTTTAGGCCTTTATTGACAGGACAGCTGAAGACATGAAAGGGGAGAGAGAGGGGGGAATGACATGCAGTAAAGGGTCAAAGATTGGTGTCAAACCCAGGCCCGGTGCATCAAAGAGTACACCACTATATATGGGCGCACGCTCTAGCATCTGAGCTATCCGGGCGCCCTCATCAACACCAAATATCTAAACTAACCTGCTGCTGACGGCAGAGTGAATGAACCACGTTCATGCATTCGAGAGTTGAGATTGTTCTTGATATTTAAAAAATAACTCTTTAAACCTTTGATCGGTTCATAATTTGAGTAAACAATATCCATAAAAGTCGTCACAACTTTTGGTTTATATGAATTTGATGAAACACATTTTCTTAAATGTAATTATCTCGTTTTAATCTGACTCCATGAATGAAAAGGTTTAATGTGACAAAATATGGTTATTTTTACACTTGAAATCGTTACAAAATAGATGAATAGAGGCTCAAGAGAAAGCCCGCGCATCCAAAAAGAGACAGACCAACCGTCCCAATCGACCTTTATCCCCTCTTTGACCATGTGACTAACACTCAAAGACATTCAAACTGACCAATCAGATAATCACAACTTCCCCCATTGTCCAAACATCATGGCCTTGATTTCCATAACACCTCTATACCTTTAGAGAACTCCACATGGTCCTTGTGGTAGGAGAACGAATGTCTTTGTTCATTTTAAATGTCTTGGATTATTTCCAGTCTTACAAACGCAATGTATTTAATTGTACGTTATGCATTTTCCTCCCATAGAAAATCAAGAAAATGCTTAATTTACATTTACATTTATTCATTTAGCAGCCGCTTTTATCCAAAGCGATTAGGCTACACATGAGAACAATAGAAGCAGTTAAACTAACAATAGAACAACAATATGCAAGTGCTATGACCCTTCCCAGTTTAATCTAATACAGTACGTGTACTTTTTTTTTAATGAGGCTTAATGGACCAATAGTTATAGAAACAAATAAACATACACTCTTCGTTATACATTATTAAGAAGACAAAGGCAGCAGGTTTATTTGCACTGAACACATATTTGCTTTCTTTCGTCATTCTGGGCTCATCTGCTTTTCTGTACATAGTAGGCTATGCTTAATTGGTATGTTGTTTACTGAGTTTGAGATATATATATATATATTTATTTGGTAACACTATTTTGATGGTCCGTTTTGAACATTGTTGACACTAAGCAATGTTGCAACTACATGTCAACAAACTCTCATAAGAGTATTAGTAGACTGTCTGCTTCATATCTACTAACTCCTTATTGTGTTGGTCTCCCAACAGATATTCTACTGACTATAAGTAACTTTGCAAGAATGTGTCAACTCAATCTAACCCTAACAGTCAACTAATACACTACTAACACTAATGAGAGTCAGTAGAAATGTAGGTGCAACACTACTTATAGTCAATAGAATGTGTTAAAGGGACCATCAAAATAAAGTGAAACCATATAGGTTTATTTTATTATTTATTTATTTTTTTTAATATTAGTCTAAGGAACGGCAGTTTCCGAGGACGCAGGTTTCGTGACATCATCACGTACCATAGAAGTCCCATTTCATTGCCTAGGCACCAACCAATAAAACGGCTCCATTGAACACACCCGCTCCCTCCCCCCTTTCTCTCTCGCCGCCACTGAGCTGCAAGCGCACAAGTTATTTTTGCATCTAATATATCGCGAAAAGAGTAGCAAAAGTCAAGGTGTGAAATTTGCAATTGCAGTGACAGATTTGAGAAGTTGCAAGTGCCTAATTAAGGTTTTACTGCAAATGTGAATGTAAGAGTAAGTGCAAATATATATTTCAAATTTGTGTCTGTCATTGTATTTCTGTAAATGGCATTTTACACATTTGTAACAACTTGTTTACAGCTTTGAATTCAGAATACAAGTTTGTGACTATTGTCTGCGAGTGCAAATTTCAACATTCAACTTCAGATTTTAATTTTACAGGTTTTCACATTAGAGCTGTGAGTGTAAATTTTAGCGTACACGTACAAATATTTATTGTACAAGTTCTCAAATTCACATCTACATGCTCTCGAGTTTGGCTACTCTTTTACCTTCATAGCTCCCTCACATATCACCAGGATGACAACTCTAACAGCCAATCAGACCTCTGGAAAATGGTTAGGCATATTTGTTGACTTGTCTCTAAAGTCCAATGTGTTCAAGGTCCAGAAAAACAAATTGTGCCGCATGAATCTACATTTATAGTTTGCTATTCAAATACAACTCTAATGCAATGATTTGAGAGTGTTCCTTCATGTGCATTATAAGTGTTTTATAAGCTACTTAAAGAAAACCTTCACAGAATCCACCTCAGAAACAGGACAAAGCCAAAAACATAAACAGGATATTGATTTAACCTACGTCAGCATTTATACTATACAATGTTTTGTGATAAACGGGATTCTTTGACTTTTATTTAGGTCTTATGAATGCATCATGTTTTTTAACTGGATCTGTGCAACCGAGGATTTTTTTCACGTGAATAGTTACTTTTGTTTTAAACAAGTTTATTAAATAATAATATATAACAAACATATACACAAAACACACACACACACACACAGAGAGAGAGAGACACAAACACCCAAAGACACACACGCTTGCAAAAAGAAGGGGAGTTTTATTCAGGGCAAATAAATTCATATGAAAAAATACATAATATTGAAGTGTTTAGTTGAATAAATAACACTTGTGCTTTCATCTCTGTAGATTAATGTAACAAAACATTACTGTGATATTACCTTGTAAACTTTTATTTACAAATATATGCCTGATATTAACGACAAAGTAGTCTATATCCTCGACGTTTCACTTGTGTGTGTTATTGGTCATGTGATATGTGTCATCACACGTGTTAATATGGATGCAGATTAGTTCTGACACTGGAGCTAAAACTCTTGTGTGGACGGATATCGTTTTTTGTCTCAAAAGTGAAGATGTAGTCTCATTCCGCCGGATGCATGTATTTTCCGTTTCCTTCTGCTTTCTTTGTGTTGGAATTTTTAATTGTGGATTTATGAGGACTATGGTTAACTGCTCCTCAGATCTCTGCAGGGTAAATCCAGACAGCTAGCTAGACTATCTATACAATCTGAGTTTTCTGTTGTGCGACTATTTTTACAGCGGCTCCGTCTAGCGCTTAGCGCCGCCCATGACGATTGTGATTGGTTTGAAGAAATGCCAATAAACTAGAGCACGTTTTCCTCTCATCCCAGAATGCTGTGTGGACTAGCCAGACCCCAAATAGGGTTTTAAATTTGTGGTTGTGTATCCTAGATTTGTAGAGCAAATAGTGTTTGGTAGGTTTAGTGTGTGTGCTGTTGTGCACGTTTCCTCAAAAAAAAAAAGCAGCGAACATGTCATCTCATCGGTATAGACGAGGAAAATAATTTTTGTGTGGCTCTCAACATCACCCAGACTCATGATGGAGGCCTAAAAGTGTGTGTCCAGGCCTGTTCGCGACGTTTCGGAGTTTCTATTCCTTCTTCAGGCGAGCTCTGGACACAAAATGACTGGAATTCTCTACAGCAGTCATATTTATACTGTTTCTAAGTGGGCGTGTCCCCATACACACATCAAATCACCCAATGTCACATCTGTTGCACTTCAAAAATAAACAAGTTGTTTTAAATTACTGATTTTAATATTTTTACATCCCCAGAAAATATTCCTGGGGCCCCCAGTCACCAAAGAAAGGCCCAGAGCTGCAGGCACTGGATTGGTTAGGGGATGAAAAATCCAGTGAATGGGCCGAAGCCCAAATCCACGGTCCATGAACATCAACTGGCCACCAATCTTAAGCTTCCAGGGGCCCAAGAATATGTTTGTTGATGTAAAAAAAAAAAAAAAAAAAAATCCCAAATAGGGTTTTAAAAAAATTAGGGTTAGATGCGAACTTGAGCCCATAGGATGGGGTGCACTTACTAAGGCTTGTAAAAGGACTCTGAAATTTGGTATAAATACTAATTGGATTGCCTCACGTTAGGGTTAGGTAATAGAGTTAAAAACGAAATTGCACCACCTTATATAAAGGGGTGCACTTACTAAGGCTAGTAAGAAAGAGTTAAGGCCAGGTACTAGGAGGCTGAAATTTGGTATATATACTAATTCGAGTGCGCCCGATCGTTTGCACATAGTTTGGAAGCTCTAGCGCCACCAGGCGTCGAGATATGGTATTGCACCCCCAGTTTTCTTGTACGTAGAGTGCTGAAACTTGGTATATATACTAATTGGGCCGCCTCAAGTTGATTGCACTTGGTTTGGTCTCTCTAGCGCCACCAGGTGTTGAGATATTGTACTGCACCCCCACTTGAGTTTCGCGCGTCAGCCCGAGGTTTAAATTTCTCTTTACAGCTCGTCAGCCCTAGGCTTGGACAGGGTTTGGACAGTCCAAGGTGAGTGGTGCTAATCACCAGTAGAAGACTGGGCTCCAATTAAGGCCTGTTAGCCCCAGGCCACCGTCCCTGCGTGCTGTCCTAGTGGACCCAGGGGGGCTGGATACTTACGACTCCCCCAAGTGACCCTTTGTTAACACCGCAAGGTATCCCAGGTCACCCAAGAAGAGTTTGAGAGAAAAGGTCTGAAGCCACCTAAACAGCAAGTCGGGGTTCAAACTGGTGGATGTACATTTCTGTACAACAAGCTTCTACCAGTTATTACCCCTAGAGCAATTGCAAGGATCAGACTGACATTATCCTTATGGGAAAAATGCTGACTGCAAAAACTCCTAGGCTGCAATAGGCAAAGCTGGTCTGAGGAACCCCATTCCTTGGAACACTTGTCTCATTCATGGTGAGTAACTTGTTCAATCCCACAATCCCCTGCTCTTCCTTTTTTTTCCTTCCTGGTCGAATTTTAATACAAAAAGCATGATTTTTTTCAAATCTTTTCTGAAATTTTAGATAGTTTTTCATTATAATCACTGATAAAGTATCATCACTTAGATTTACAAATTTTTTTTTTGAAAACTCACCATCATGGAAACAAACGTGTACATTAATTGGGTTAGTACAGTCCTGCAAGATTGAATCAAAACTTTCACCCAAAGTTTTCCATGTGGACGACTGAGAATGTGAGTGACACTCAGTTGATTTGGGTGCACTGGCCACCACCCAAAGTTTTCCATGTGGACGACTGAGAATGTCAGTGACACTCAGTTGATTTGGGTGCAATGGCCATTAAATGTTTGTTTGTTTGTTTTTTGCTTGAGGTCGGAGGGCCTCTGTTGGTTCTGAGTGCTGTCAGAGGCTCTCTTGGGTAGGTTTAGGCTGGTCTTTGGAGGGCCTCTGTTGGTTCTGAGTGCTGTCAGAGGCTCTCTTGGGTAGGTTTAGGCTGGTCTTTGGAGGGCCTCTGTTGGTTCTGAGTGCTGTCAGAGGCTCTCTTGGGTAGGTTTAGGCTGGTCTTTGGAGGGCCTCTGTTGGTTAGGGTTAGGTAATAGAGTTAAATGCGAACTTGAGCCCCCACAGTTGAGCCCTTACTAAGGCTAGTAACAGGACTCTGAAATTTGGTATATATACTAATTTGAGGGTGCCTGATCGTTTGCACATAGTTTGGAAGCTCTAGCGCCACCAGGTGTCGAAATACGGTATTGCACCTCCAGTTCTCTTGTATGTAGAGTGCTGAAACTTGGTATATATACTAATTGGGCCGCCTCAAGTTGATTGCACTTAGTTTGGTCTCTTTTTTTTCAAATCTTTTCTGAAATTTTAGATAGTTTTTCATTATATCACTGATAAAGTATCATCACTTAGATTTACAATTTTTTTTTTTTTGAAAACTCACCATCATGGAAACAAACGTGTACATTAATTGGGTTAGTACAGTCCTGCAAGATTGAATCATCAAAACTTTCACCCAAAGTTTTCCATGTGGATGACTGAGAATGTCAGTGACACTCAGTTGATTTGGGTGCAATGGCCATTAAGTGTTTGTTTTTTTGTTTGTTTGTTTTTTGCTTGAGGTCGGAGGGCCTCTGTTGGTTCTGAGTGCTGTCAGAGGCTCTCTTGGGTAGGTTTAGGCTGGTCTTTGGAGGGCCTCTGTTGGTTCTGAGTGCTGTCAGAGGCTCTCTTGGGTAGGTTTAGGCTGGTCTTTGGAGGGCCTCTGTTGGTTCTGAGTGCTGTCAGAGGCTCTCTTGGGTAGGTTTAGGCTGGTCTTTGGAGGGCCTCTGTTGGTTCTGAGTGCTGTCAGAGGCTCTCTTGGGTAGGTTTAGGCTGGTCTTTGGAGGGTTAGGGTTAGGTAATAGAGTTAAATGCGAACTTGAGCCCCCACAGTTGAGCCCTTAGGATGGGGTGCACTTACTAAGGCTAGTAACAGGACTCTGAAATTTGGTATATATACTAATTTGAGGGCGCCCGATCGTTTGCACATAGTTTGGAAGCTCTAGCGCCACCAGGCGTCGAGATACGGTATTGCACCTCCAGTTCTCTTGTACGTAGAGTGCTGAAACTTGGTATATATACTAATTGGGCCGCCTCAAGTTGATTGCACTTAGTTTGGTCTCTTTTTTTTCAAATCTAGGGTTAGGTAATAGAGTTAAATGCGAACTTGAGCCCCCACAGTTGAGCCCTTAGGATGGGGTGCACTTACTAAGGCTAGTAACAGGACTCTGAAATTTGGTATATATACTAATTTGAGGGCGCCCGATCGTTTGCACATAGTTTGGAAGCTCTAGCGCCACCAGGCGTCGAGATACGGTATTGCACCTCCAGTTCTCTTGTACGTAGAGTGCTGAAACTTGGTATATATACTAATTGGGCCGCCTCAAGTTGATTGCACTTAGTTTGGTCTCTTTTTTTTCAAATCTTTTCTGAAATTTTAGATAGTTTTTCATTATATCACTGATAAAGTATCATCACTTAGATTTACAATTTTTTTTTTTTGAAAACTCACCATCATGGAAACAAACGTGTACATTAATTGGGTTAGTACAGTCCTGCAAGATTGAATCATCAAAACTTTCACCCAAAGTTTTCCATGTGGATGACTGAGAATGTCAGTGACACTCAGTTGATTTGGGTGCAATGGCCATTAAGTGTTTGTTTTTTTGTTTGTTTGTTTTTTGCTTGAGGTCGGAGGGCCTCTGTTGGTTCTGAGTGCTGTCAGAGGCTCTCTTGGGTAGGTTTAGGCTGGTCTTTGGAGGGCCTCTGTTGGTTCTGAGTGCTGTCAGAGGCTCTCTTGGGTAGGTTTAGGCTGGTCTTTGGAGGGCCTCTGTTGGTTCTGAGTGCTGTCAGAGGCTCTCTTGGGTAGGTTTAGGGTTAGGGTTAGGTAATAGAGTTAAAAACGAAATTGCACCACCTTATATAAAGGGGTGCACTTACTAAGGCTAGTAAGAATGAGTAAAGGCCAGGTACTAGGAGGCTGAATTTTGGTATATATACTAATTAGAGGGCGCCCGATCGTTTGCACATAGTTTGGTAGCTCTAGCGCCACCAGGCGCCGAGATGTTGGTATTGCACTCCTAGTTTTCTTGTACGTAGAGTGCTGAAACTTGGTATATATACTAATTGGGCCGCCTCAAGTTGATTGCACTTGGTTTGGTCTCTCTAGCGCCACCAGGCGACGAGATATTGTACTGCACCCCCACTTGAGTTTCGCGCGTCAGCCCGAGGTTTAAATTTCTCTTTACAGCTGGTCAGCCCTAGGCTTGGACAGTCGTATGTGGGTGGGTGTTGGTGCAATGTGCTGTTGTGTGAGTGGTGCTAATCACCAGTAGAAGACTGGGCTCCAATTAAGGCCTGTTAGCCCCAGGCCACCGTCCCTGCGTGCTGTCCTAGTGGACCCAGGGGGGCTGGATACTTACGACTCCCCCAAGTGACCCTTCGTTAACACCGCAAGGTATCCCAGGTCACCCAAGAAGAGTTTGAGAGAAAAGGTCTGAGGCCACCTAAACAGCAAGTCGGGGTTCAAACTGGCGGATGTACATTTCTGTACAACAAGCTTCTACCAGTTATTACCCCTAGAGCAATTGCAAGGATCAGACCGACATTATCCTTACAGGAAAACCGCTGACTGCAAAAACTCCTAGGCTGCAATAGGCAAAGCTGGTCTGAGGAACCCCATTCCTTGGAACACTTGTCTCATTCATGGTGAGTAACTTGTTCAATCCCACAATCCCCTGCTCTTCCTGTTTTTTCCTTCCTGGTCGAATTTTAATACAAAAAGCATGATTTCTACTGTTTTTTTTTTTCAAATCTTTTCTGAAATTTTAGATAGTTTTTCATTATATCACTGATAAAGTATCATCACTTAGATTTACAAATTTTTTTTTTTTGAAAACTCACCATCATGGCAACAAACGTGTACATTAATTGGGTTAGTACAGTCCTGCAAGATTGAATCATCAAAACTTTCACCCAAAGTTTTCCATGTGGAGGACTGAGAATGTCAGTGACACTCAGTTGATTTGGGTGCAATGGCCATTAAATGTTTGTTTTTTGCTTGAGGTCGGAGGGCCTCTGCGGGTTCTGAGTGCTGTCAGAGGCTCTTGGGTAGGTTTAGGCTGGTCTTTGGAGGGCCTCTGCGGGTTCTGAGTGCTGTCAGAGGCTCTTGGGTAGGTTTAGGCTGGTCTTTGGAGGGCCTCTGCGGGTTCTGAGTGCTGTCAGAGGTTAGGGTTAGGGTTAGGGTTAGGTAATAGAGTTAAAAACGAAATTGCACCACCTTATATAAAGGGGTGCACTTACTAAGGCTAGTAAGAATGAGTAAAGGCCAGGTACTAGGAGGCTGAATTTTGGTATATATACTAATTAGAGGGCGCCCGATCGTTTGCACATAGTTTGGTAGCTCTAGCGCCACCAGGCGTCGAGATATGGTATTGCACCCCCAGTTCTCTTGTACATAGAGTGCTGAAATTTGGTATATATACTAATTAGAGGGCGCCCGATCGTTTGCACATAGTTTGGTAGCTCTAGCGCCTCCAGGCGCCAAAATGTTGGTATTGCACCCCCAGTTTTCTTGTACATAGAGTGCTGAAACTTGGTATATATACTAATTGGGCCGCCTCAAGTCGATTGCACTTGGTTTGGTCTCTCTTGCGCCACCAGGTGTCGAGATATTGTACTGCACCCCCACTTGAGTTTCGCGCGTCAGCCTGAGGTTTAAATTTCTCTTTACAGCTGGTCAGGCCTAGGCTTGGACAGTCGTATGTGGGTGGGTGTTGGTGCAATGTGCTGTTGTGTGGGTGGTGCTAATCACCAGTAGAAGACTGGACTCCAATTAAGGCCTGTTAGCCCCAGGCCACCGTCCCTGCATTAGGGTTAGGGTAATAGAGTTAAATGCGAACTTGAGGTTAGGGTTAGGGTTAGGTTAGGGTTAGGGTTAGGGTTAGGTAATAGAGTTAAATGCGAACTTGAGCCCCCACAGTTGAGCCCCTAGGATGGGGTGCACTTACTAAGGCTAGTAACAGGACTCTGAAATTTGGTATATATACTAATTCGAGGGCGCCCGATCGTTTGCATATAGTTTGGAAGCTCTAGCGCCACCAGGCGTCGAGATACGGTATTGCACCCCCAGTTCTCTTGTACGTAGAGTGCTGAAACTTGGTATATATACTAATTGGGCCGCCTCAAGTTGATTGCACTTGGTTTGTTCTCTCTAGCGCCATCAGGCGACGAGATATTGTACTGCACCCCCACTTGAGTTTCGCGCGTCAGCCCGATGTTTAAATTTCTCTTTACAGCTGGTCAGGGGATGAAAAATCCAGTGATTAGGCCGGTTAGGGTTAGGTAATAGAGTTAAATGCGAACTTGAGCCCCCACAGTTGAGCCCCTAGGATGGGGTGCACTTACTAAGGCTAGTAACAGGACTCTGAATTTTGGTATATATACTAATTCGAGGGCGCCCGATCGTTTGCACATAGTTTGGGAGCTCTAGCGCCACCAGGCGTCGAGATATGGTATTGCACCCCCAGTTCTCTTGTACATAGAGTGCTGAAATTTGGTATATATACTAATTAGAGGGCGCCCGATCGTTTGCACATAGTTTGGTAGCTCTAGCGCCTCCAGGCGCCAAAATGTTGGTATTGCACCCCCAGTTTTCTTGTACATAGAGTGCTGAAACTTGGTATATATACTAATTGGGCCGCCTCAAGTCGATTGCACTTGGTTTGGTCTCTCTTGCGCCACCAGGTGTCGAGATATTGTACTGCACCCCCACTTGAGTTT
Source organism: Acrossocheilus fasciatus (assembly GCA_036784905.1). Taxonomy (NCBI): domain Eukaryota; kingdom Metazoa; phylum Chordata; class Actinopteri; order Cypriniformes; family Cyprinidae; genus Acrossocheilus; species Acrossocheilus fasciatus. Next base: position 29,850,327 of record CM071958.1, read on the forward strand.
CGCGCGTCAGCCTGAGGTTTAAATTTCTCTTTACAGCTGGTCAGGCCTAGGCTTGGACAGTCGTATGTGGGTGGGTGTTGGTGCAATGTGCTGTTGTGTGGGTGGTGCTAATCACCAGTAGAAGACTGGACTCCAATTAAGGCCTGTTAGCCCCAGGCCACCGTCCCTGCATTAGGGTTAGGGTAATAGAGTTAAATGCGAACTTGAGCCCCCACAGTTGAGCCCCTATGATGGGGTGCACTTACTAAGGCTAGTAACAGGACTCTGAAATTTGGTATATATACTAATTCGAGGGCGCCCGATCGTTTGCACATAGTTTGGAAGCTCTAGCGCCACCAGGCGTCGAGATATGGTATTGCACCCCCAGTTCTCTTGTACATAGAGTGCTGAAATTTGGTATACATACTAATTCGAGGTCGCCCGATCGTTTGCACATAGTTTGGTAGCTCTAGCGCCACCAGGCGACGAGATATTGTACTGCACCCCCACTTGAGTTTAGGGTTAGGGTTAGGTTAGGGTTAGGGTTAGGTAATAGAGTTAAATGCGAACTTGAGCCCCCACAGTTGAGCCCTTAGGATGGGGTGCACTTACTAAGGCTAGTAACAGGACTCTGAAATTTGGTATATATACTAATTTGAGGGCGCCCGATCGTTTGCACATAGTTTGGAAGCTCTAGCGCCACCAGGCGTCGAGATACGGTATTGCACCTCCAGTTCTCTTGTACGTAGAGTGCTGAAACTTGGTATATATACTAATTGGGCCGCCTCAAGTTGATTGCACTTAGTTTGGTCTCTTTTTTTTCAAATCTAGGGTTAGGTAATAGAGTTAAATGCGAACTTGAGCCCCCACAGTTGAGCCCTTAGGTTAGGGTTAGGGTTAGGGTTAGGGTTAGGGTTAGGTTAGGGTTAGGGTTAGGGTTAGGTTAGGGTTAGGGTTAGGTAATAGAGTTAAATGCGAACTTGAGCCCCCACAGTTGAGCCCCTAGGATGGGGTGCACTTACTAAGGCTAGTAACAGGACTCTGAAATTTGGTATATATACTAATTCGAGGGCGCCCGATCGTTTGCACATAGTTTGGAAGCTCTAGCGCCACCAGGCGTCGAGATACGGTATTGCACCCCCAGTTCTCTTGTACGTAGAGTGCTGAAACTTGGTATATATACTAATTGGGCCGCCTCAAGTTGATTGCACTTGGTTTGTTCTCTCTAGCGCCATCAGGCGACGAGATATTGTACTGCACCCCCACTTGAGTTTCGCGCGTCAGCCCGATGTTTAAATTTCTCTTTACAGCTGGTCAGGGGATGAAAAATCCAGTGATTAGGCCGGTTAGGGTTAGGTAATAGAGTTAAATGCGAACTTGAGCCCCCACAGTTGAGCCCCTAGGATGGGGTGCACTTACTAAGGCTAGTAACAGGACTCTGAATTTTGGTATATATACTAATTCGAGGGCGCCCGATCGTTTGCACATAGTTTGGGAGCTCTAGCGCCACCAGGCGTCGAGATATGGTATTGCACCCCCAGTTCTCTTGTACATAGAGTGCTGAAATTTGGTATATATACTAATTAGAGGGCGCCCGATCGTTTGCACATAGTTTGGTAGCTCTAGCGCCTCCAGGCGCCAAAATGTTGGTATTGCACCCCCAGTTTTCTTGTACATAGAGTGCTGAAACTTGGTATATATACTAATTGGGCCGCCTCAAGTCGATTGCACTTGGTTTGGTCTCTCTTGCGCCACCAGGTGTCGAGATATTGTACTGCACCCCCACTTGAGTTTCGCGCGTCAGCCTGAGGTTTAAATTTCTCTTTACAGCTGGTCAGGCCTAGGCTTGGACAGTCGTATGTGGGTGGGTGTTGGTGCAATGTGCTGTTGTGTGGGTGGTGCTAATCACCAGTAGAAGACTGGACTCCAATTAAGGCCTGTTAGCCCCAGGCCACCGTCCCTGCATTAGGGTTAGGGTAATAGAGTTAAATGCGAACTTGAGCCCCCACAGTTGAGCCCCTATGATGGGGTGCACTTACTAAGGCTAGTAACAGGACTCTGAAATTTGGTATATATACTAATTCGAGGGCGCCCGATCGTTTGCACATAGTTTGGAAGCTCTAGCGCCACCAGGCGTCGAGATATGGTATTGCACCCCCAGTTCTCTTGTACATAGAGTGCTGAAATTTGGTATACATACTAATTCGAGGTCGCCCGATCGTTTGCACATAGTTTGGTAGCTCTAGCGCCACCAGGCGACGAGATATTGTACTGCACCCCCACTTGAGTTTAGGGTTAGGGTTAGGTTAGGGTTAGGGTTAGGTAATAGAGTTAAATGCGAACTTGAGCCCCCACAGTTGAGCCCTTAGGATGGGGTGCACTTACTAAGGCTAGTAACAGGACTCTGAAATTTGGTATATATACTAATTTGAGGGCGCCCGATCGTTTGCACATAGTTTGGAAGCTCTAGCGCCACCAGGCGTCGAGATACGGTATTGCACCTCCAGTTCTCTTGTACGTAGAGTGCTGAAACTTGGTATATATACTAATTGGGCCGCCTCAAGTTGATTGCACTTAGTTTGGTCTCTTTTTTTTCAAATCTAGGGTTAGGTAATAGAGTTAAATGCGAACTTGAGCCCCCACAGTTGAGCCCTTAGGTTAGGGTTAGGGTTAGGGTTAGGGTTAGGGTTAGGTTAGGGTTAGGGTTAGGGTTAGGTTAGGGTTAGGGTTAGGTAATAGAGTTAAATGCGAACTTGAGCCCCCACAGTTGAGCCCCTAGGATGGGGTGCACTTACTAAGGCTAGTAACAGGACTCTGAAATTTGGTATATATACTAATTCGAGGGCGCCCGATCGTTTGCACATAGTTTGGAAGCTCTAGCGCCACCAGGCGTCGAGATACGGTATTGCACCCCCAGTTCTCTTGTACGTAGAGTGCTGAAACTTGGTATATATACTAATTGGGCCGCCTCAAGTTGATTGCACTTGGTTTGTTCTCTCTAGCGCCATCAGGCGACGAGATATTGTACTGCACCCCCACTTGAGTTTCGCGCGTCAGCCCGATGTTTAAATTTCTCTTTACAGCTGGTCAGGGGATGAAAAATCCAGTGATTAGGCCGGTTAGGGTTAGGTAATAGAGTTAAATGCGAACTTGAGCCCCCACAGTTGAGCCCCTAGGATGGGGTGCACTTACTAAGGCTAGTAACAGGACTCTGAATTTTGGTATATATACTAATTCGAGGGCGCCCGATCGTTTGCACATAGTTTGGGAGCTCTAGCGCCACCAGGCGTCGAGATATGGTATTGCACCCCCAGTTCTCTTGTACATAGAGTGCTGAAATTTGGTATATATACTAATTAGAGGGCGCCCGATCGTTTGCACATAGTTTGGTAGCTCTAGCGCCTCCAGGCGCCAAAATGTTGGTATTGCACCCCCAGTTTTCTTGTACATAGAGTGCTGAAACTTGGTATATATACTAATTGGGCCGCCTCAAGTCGATTGCACTTGGTTTGGTCTCTCTTGCGCCACCAGGTGTCGAGATATTGTACTGCACCCCCACTTGAGTTTCGCGCGTCAGCCTGAGGTTTAAATTTCTCTTTACAGCTGGTCAGGCCTAGGCTTGGACAGTCGTATGTGGGTGGGTGTTGGTGCAATGTGCTGTTGTGTGGGTGGTGCTAATCACCAGTAGAAGACTGGACTCCAATTAAGGCCTGTTAGCCCCAGGCCACCGTCCCTGCATTAGGGTTAGGGTAATAGAGTTAAATGCGAACTTGAGCCCCCACAGTTGAGCCCCTATGATGGGGTGCACTTACTAAGGCTAGTAACAGGACTCTGAAATTTGGTATATATACTAATTCGAGGGCGCCCGATCGTTTGCACATAGTTTGGAAGCTCTAGCGCCACCAGGCGTCGAGATATGGTATTGCACCCCCAGTTCTCTTGTACATAGAGTGCTGAAATTTGGTATACATACTAATTCGAGGTCGCCCGATCGTTTGCACATAGTTTGGTAGCTCTAGCGCCACCAGGCGACGAGATATTGTACTGCACCCCCACTTGAGTTTAGGGTTAGGGTTAGGTTAGGGTTAGGGTTAGGTAATAGAGTTAAATGCGAACTTGAGCCCCCACAGTTGAGCCCTTAGGATGGGGTGCACTTACTAAGGCTAGTAACAGGACTCTGAAATTTGGTATATATACTAATTTGAGGGCGCCCGATCGTTTGCACATAGTTTGGAAGCTCTAGCGCCACCAGGCGTCGAGATACGGTATTGCACCTCCAGTTCTCTTGTACGTAGAGTGCTGAAACTTGGTATATATACTAATTGGGCCGCCTCAAGTTGATTGCACTTAGTTTGGTCTCTTTTTTTTCAAATCTAGGGTTAGGTAATAGAGTTAAATGCGAACTTGAGCCCCCACAGTTGAGCCCTTAGGTTAGGGTTAGGGTTAGGGTTAGGGTTAGGGTTAGGTTAGGGTTAGGGTTAGGGTTAGGTTAGGGTTAGGGTTAGGTAATAGAGTTAAATGCGAACTTGAGCCCCCACAGTTGAGCCCCTAGGATGGGGTGCACTTACTAAGGCTAGTAACAGGACTCTGAAATTTGGTATATATACTAATTCGAGGGCGCCCGATCGTTTGCACATAGTTTGGAAGCTCTAGCGCCACCAGGCGTCGAGATACGGTATTGCACCCCCAGTTCTCTTGTACGTAGAGTGCTGAAACTTGGTATATATACTAATTGGGCCGCCTCAAGTTGATTGCACTTGGTTTGTTCTCTCTAGCGCCATCAGGCGACGAGATATTGTACTGCACCCCCACTTGAGTTTCGCGCGTCAGCCCGATGTTTAAATTTCTCTTTACAGCTGGTCAGGGGATGAAAAATCCAGTGATTAGGCCGGTTAGGGTTAGGTAATAGAGTTAAATGCGAACTTGAGCCCCCACAGTTGAGCCCCTAGGATGGGGTGCACTTACTAAGGCTAGTAACAGGACTCTGAATTTTGGTATATATACTAATTCGAGGGCGCCCGATCGTTTGCACATAGTTTGGGAGCTCTAGCGCCACCAGGCGTCGAGATATGGTATTGCACCCCCAGTTCTCTTGTACATAGAGTGCTGAAATTTGGTATATATACTAATTAGAGGGCGCCCGATCGTTTGGGTTAGGGTTAGGGTTAGGGTTAGGGTTAGGGTTAGGGTTAGGGTTAGGGTTAGGGTTAGGTAATAGAGTTAGGGTTAGGGTTAGGGTTAGGTTAGGGTTAGGGTTAGGGTTAGGGTTAGGGTTAGGGTTAGGGTTAGGGTTAGGTAATAGAGTTAAATGCGAACTTGAGCCCCCACAGTTGAGCCCCTAGGATGGGGTGCACTTACTAAGGCTAGTAACAGGACTCTGAAATTTGGTATATATACTAATTCGAGGGCGCCCGATCGTTTGCACATAGTTTGGAAGCTCTAGCGCCACCAGGCGTCGAGATACGGTATTGCACCCCCAGTTCTCTTGTACGTAGAGTGCTGAAACTTGGTATATATACTAATTGGGCCGCCTCAAGTTGATTGCACTTGGTTTGTTCTCTCTAGCGCCATCAGGCGACGAGATATTGTACTGCACCCCCACTTGAGTTTCGCGCGTCAGCCCGATGTTTAAATTTCTCTTTACAGCTGGTCAGGGGATGAAAAATCCAGTGATTAGGCCGGTTAGGGTTAGGTAATAGAGTTAAATGCGAACTTGAGCCCCCACAGTTGAGCCCCTAGGATGGGGTGCACTTACTAAGGCTAGTAACAGGACTCTGAATTTTGGTATATATACTAATTCGAGGGCGCCCGATCGTTTGCACATAGTTTGGGAGCTCTAGCGCCACCAGGCGTCGAGATATGGTATTGCACCCCCAGTTCTCTTGTACATAGAGTGCTGAAATTTGGTATATATACTAATTAGAGGGCGCCCGATCGTTTGCACATAGTTTGGTAGCTCTAGCGCCTCCAGGCGCCAAAATGTTGGTATTGCACCCCCAGTTTTCTTGTACATAGAGTGCTGAAACTTGGTATATATACTAATTGGGCCGCCTCAAGTCGATTGCACTTGGTTTGGTCTCTCTTGCGCCACCAGGTGTCGAGATATTGTACTGCACCCCCACTTGAGTTTCGCGCGTCAGCCTGAGGTTTAAATTTCTCTTTACAGCTGGTCAGGCCTAGGCTTGGACAGTCGTATGTGGGTGGGTGTTGGTGCAATGTGCTGTTGTGTGGGTGGTGCTAATCACCAGTAGAAGACTGGACTCCAATTAAGGCCTGTTAGCCCCAGGCCACCGTCCCTGCATTAGGGTTAGGGTAATAGAGTTAAATGCGAACTTGAGCCCCCACAGTTGAGCCCCTATGATGGGGTGCACTTACTAAGGCTAGTAACAGGACTCTGAAATTTGGTATATATACTAATTCGAGGGCGCCCGATCGTTTGCACATAGTTTGGAAGCTCTAGCGCCACCAGGCGTCGAGATATGGTATTGCACCCCCAGTTCTCTTGTACATAGAGTGCTGAAATTTGGTATACATACTAATTCGAGGTCGCCCGATCGTTTGCACATAGTTTGGTAGCTCTAGCGCCACCAGGCGACGAGATATTGTACTGCACCCCCACTTGAGTTTAGGGTTAGGGTTAGGTTAGGGTTAGGGTTAGGTAATAGAGTTAAATGCGAACTTGAGCCCCCACAGTTGAGCCCTTAGGATGGGGTGCACTTACTAAGGCTAGTAACAGGACTCTGAAATTTGGTATATATACTAATTTGAGGGCGCCCGATCGTTTGCACATAGTTTGGAAGCTCTAGCGCCACCAGGCGTCGAGATACGGTATTGCACCTCCAGTTCTCTTGTACGTAGAGTGCTGAAACTTGGTATATATACTAATTGGGCCGCCTCAAGTTGATTGCACTTAGTTTGGTCTCTTTTTTTTCAAATCTAGGGTTAGGTAATAGAGTTAAATGCGAACTTGAGCCCCCACAGTTGAGCCCTTAGGTTAGGGTTAGGGTTAGGGTTAGGGTTAGGGTTAGGTTAGGGTTAGGGTTAGGGTTAGGTTAGGGTTAGGGTTAGGTAATAGAGTTAAATGCGAACTTGAGCCCCCACAGTTGAGCCCCTAGGATGGGGTGCACTTACTAAGGCTAGTAACAGGACTCTGAAATTTGGTATATATACTAATTCGAGGGCGCCCGATCGTTTGCACATAGTTTGGAAGCTCTAGCGCCACCAGGCGTCGAGATACGGTATTGCACCCCCAGTTCTCTTGTACGTAGAGTGCTGAAACTTGGTATATATACTAATTGGGCCGCCTCAAGTTGATTGCACTTGGTTTGTTCTCTCTAGCGCCATCAGGCGACGAGATATTGTACTGCACCCCCACTTGAGTTTCGCGCGTCAGCCCGATGTTTAAATTTCTCTTTACAGCTGGTCAGGGGATGAAAAATCCAGTGATTAGGCCGGTTAGGGTTAGGTAATAGAGTTAAATGCGAACTTGAGCCCCCACAGTTGAGCCCCTAGGATGGGGTGCACTTACTAAGGCTAGTAACAGGACTCTGAATTTTGGTATATATACTAATTCGAGGGCGCCCGATCGTTTGCACATAGTTTGGGAGCTCTAGCGCCACCAGGCGTCGAGATATGGTATTGCACCCCCAGTTCTCTTGTACATAGAGTGCTGAAATTTGGTATATATACTAATTAGAGGGCGCCCGATCGTTTGGGTTAGGGTTAGGGTTAGGGTTAGGGTTAGGGTTAGGGTTAGGGTTAGGGTTAGGGTTAGGTAATAGAGTTAGGGTTAGGGTTAGGGTTAGGTTAGGGTTAGGGTTAGGGTTAGGGTTAGGGTTAGGGTTAGGGTTAGGGTTAGGGTTAGGGTTAGTTAGGGTTAGGGTTAGGTAATAGAGTTAAATGCGAACTTGAGCCCCCACAGTTGAGCCCCTATGATGGGGTGCACTTACTAAGGCTAGTAACAGGACTCTGAAATTTGGTATATATACTAATTCGAGGGCGCCCGATCGTTTGCACATAGTTTGGAAGCTCTAGCGCCACCAGGCGTCGAGATATGGTATTGCACCCCCAGTTCTCTTGTACGTAGAGTGCTGAAACTTGGTATATATACTAATTGGGCCGCCTCAAGTCGATTGCACTTGGTTTGGTCTCTCTAGCGCCACCAGGTGTCGAGATATTGTACTGCACCCCCACTTGAGTTTCGCGCGTCAGCCCGAGGTTTAAATTTCTCTTTACAGCTGGTCAGCCCTAGGCTTGGACAGGGTTTAGGATTAGAAAAGAATCCAAGAGCTGAAGCAACGTCCAGCTCTGGTAATGCTCAGTCCTTCGATACTCCTTCTGGCCGCTCTCTCGCCTCGGCCGAGGCCCGCCCCCACGTCCTCAGCCCACCACACCATCACCGATACACTTGGCCTTTTTATTATTGAGTCACAGATAGTGAGATTTTTAAAAATGTATGAGTGAGTCTTATTTTTAATTATAAGTGTTATTTATTAAAGTTTTTTTTAATAGGTATTATTTATTCATCTATTTATTTATTTATTAATCCACCCTCCCTATTAAGGGTAGGTTTTAGATATTTATTACTCCATCCTCCCTTTTATGGGTAGGTTTTAGATGTTTATTAATCCAACCTCCCTATTAAGGGTAGGTTTTAGATATTTATTAATATTGAAGAGTAGGTTTAGGTTGGATAGGGGTAAGGGTTAGGGTTAGGGTAATAGAGTTAAATGCGAACTTGAGCCCCCACAGTTAGGATTAGAAAAGAATCCAAGAGCTGAAGCAACGTCCAGCTCTGGTAATGCTCAGTCCTTCGATACTCCTTCTGGCCGCTCTCTCGCCTCGGTCGAGGCCCGCCCCCACGTCCTCAGCCCACCACACCATCACCGATACACTTGGCCTTTTTATTATTGAGTCACAGATAGTGAGATTTTTAAATGTATGAGTGAGTCTTATTTTTAATTATAAGTGTTATTTATTAAAGTTTTTTTTAATAGGTATTATTTATTCATCTATTTATTTATTTATTAATCCACCCTCCCTATTAAGGGTAGGTTTTAGATATTTATTACCCCATCCTCCCTTTTATGGGTAGGTTTTAGATGTTTATTAATCCAACCTCCCTATTAAGGGTAGGTTTTAGATATTTATTAATATTGAAGAGTAGGTTTAGGTTGGATAGGGGTAAAATTATTGTATGGGTTAGGGTTAGGGTTAGGGTTAGGGTTAGGGTTAGGGTTAGGGTTAGGTAATAGAGTTAAATGCGAACTTGAGCCCCCACAGTTGAGCCCCTATGATGGGGTGCACTTACTAAGGCTAGTAACAGGACTCTGAAATTTGGTATATATACTAATTCGAGGGCGCCCGATCGTTTGCACATAGTTTGGAAGCTCTAGCGCCACCAGGCGTCGAGATATGGTATTGCACCCCCAGTTCTCTTGTACGTAGAGTGCTGAAACTTGGTATATATACTAATTGGGCCGCCTCAAGTCGATTGCACTTGGTTTGGTCTCTCTAGCGCCACCAGGTGTCGAGATATTGTACTGCACCCCCACTTGAGTTTCGCGCGTCAGCCCGAGGTTTAAATTTCTCTTTACAGCTGGTCAGCCCTAGGCTTGGACAGGGTTTAGGATTAGAAAAGAATCCAAGAGCTGAAGCAACGTCCAGCTCTGGTAATGCTCAGTCCTTCGATACTCCTTCTGGCCGCTCTCTCGCCTCGGCCGAGGCCCGCCCCCACGTCCTCAGCCCACCACACCATCACCGATACACTTGGCCTTTTTATTATTGAGTCACAGATAGTGAGATTTTTAAAAATGTATGAGTGAGTCTTATTTTTAATTATAAGTGTTATTTATTAAAGTTTTTTTTAATAGGTATTATTTATTCATCTATTTATTTATTTATTAATCCACCCTCCCTATTAAGGGTAGGTTTTAGATATTTATTACTCCATCCTCCCTTTTATGGGTAGGTTTTAGATGTTTATTAATCCAACCTCCCTATTAAGGGTAGGTTTTAGATATTTATTAATATTGAAGAGTAGGTTTAGGTTGGATAGGGGTAAGGGTTAGGGTTAGGGTAATAGAGTTAAATGCGAACTTGAGCCCCCACAGTTAGGATTAGAAAAGAATCCAAGAGCTGAAGCAACGTCCAGCTCTGGTAATGCTCAGTCCTTCGATACTCCTTCTGGCCGCTCTCTCGCCTCGGTCGAGGCCCGCCCCCACGTCCTCAGCCCACCACACCATCACCGATACACTTGGCCTTTTTATTATTGAGTCACAGATAGTGAGATTTTTAAATGTATGAGTGAGTCTTATTTTTAATTATAAGTGTTATTTATTAAAGTTTTTTTTAATAGGTATTATTTATTCATCTATTTATTTATTTATTAATCCACCCTCCCTATTAAGGGTAGGTTTTAGATATTTATTACCCCATCCTCCCTTTTATGGGTAGGTTTTAGATGTTTATTAATCCAACCTCCCTATTAAGGGTAGGTTTTAGATATTTATTAATATTGAAGAGTAGGTTTAGGTTGGATAGGGGTAAAATTATTGTATGGGTTAGGGTTAGGGTTAGGTAATAGAGTTAAATGCGAACTTGAGCCCCCACAGTTGAGCCCCTATGATGGGGTGCACTTACTAAGGCTAGTAACAGGACTCTGAAATTTGGTATATATACTAATTCGAGGGCGCCCGATCGTTTGCACATAGTTTGGAAGCTCTAGCGCCACCAGGCGTCGAGATATGGTATTGCACCCCCAGTTCTCTTGTACGTAGAGTGCTGAAACTTGGTATATATACTAATTGGGCCGCCTCAAGTCGATTGCACTTGGTTTGGTCTCTCTAGCGCCACCAGGTGTCGAGATATTGTACTGCACCCCCACTTGAGTTTCGCGCGTCAGCCCGAGGTTTAAATTTCTCTTTACAGCTGGTCAGCCCTAGGCTTGGACAGGGTTTAGGATTAGAAAAGAATCCAAGAGCTGAAGCAACGTCCAGCTCTGGTAATGCTCAGTCCTTCGATACTCCTTCTGGCCGCTCTCTCGCCTCGGCCGAGGCCCGCCCCCACGTCCTCAGCCCACCACACCATCACCGATACACTTGGCCTTTTTATTATTGAGTCACAGATAGTGAGATTTTTAAAAATGTATGAGTGAGTCTTATTTTTAATTATAAGTGTTATTTATTAAAGTTTTTTTTAATAGGTATTATTTATTCATCTATTTATTTATTTATTAATCCACCCTCCCTATTAAGGGTAGGTTTTAGATATTTATTACTCCATCCTCCCTTTTATGGGTAGGTTTTAGATGTTTATTAATCCAACCTCCCTATTAAGGGTAGGTTTTAGATATTTATTAATATTGAAGAGTAGGTTTAGGTTGGATAGGGGTAAGGGTTAGGGTTAGGGTAATAGAGTTAAATGCGAACTTGAGCCCCCACAGTTAGGATTAGAAAAGAATCCAAGAGCTGAAGCAACGTCCAGCTCTGGTAATGCTCAGTCCTTCGATACTCCTTCTGGCCGCTCTCTCGCCTCGGTCGAGGCCCGCCCCCACGTCCTCAGCCCACCACACCATCACCGATACACTTGGCCTTTTTATTATTGAGTCACAGATAGTGAGATTTTTAAATGTATGAGTGAGTCTTATTTTTAATTATAAGTGTTATTTATTAAAGTTTTTTTTAATAGGTATTATTTATTCATCTATTTATTTATTTATTAATCCACCCTCCCTATTAAGGGTAGGTTTTAGATATTTATTACCCCATCCTCCCTTTTATGGGTTAGGGTTAGGGTTAGGGTTAGGGTTAGGGTTAGGTAATAGAGTTAAATGCGAACTTGAGCCCCCACAGTTGAGCCCTTAGGATGGGGTGCACTTACTAAGGCTAGTAACAGGACTCTGAAATTTGGTATATATACTAATTCGAGGGCGCCCGATCGTTTGCACATAGTTTGGAAGCTCTAGCGCCACCAGGCGTCGAGATACGGTATTGCACCTCCAGTTCTCTTGTACGTAGAGTGCTGAAACTTGGTATATATACTAATTGGGCTGCCTCAAGTTGATTGCACTTAGTTTGGTCTCTCTAGCGCCACCAGGCGACGAGATATTGTACTGCACCCCCACTTGAGTTTCGCGCGTCAGCCCAAGGTTTAAATTTCTCTTTACAGCCGGTCAGCCCTAGGCTTGGACAGTCGTATGTGGGTGGGTGTTGGTTCTGAGTGCTGTCAGAGGGTCTTGGGTAGGTTTAGGCTGGTCTTTGGAGGGCCTCTGTTGGTTCTGAGTGCTGTCAGAGGGTCTTGGGTAGGTTAGGGTTAGGGTTAGGGTTAGGGTTAGGGTTAGGGTTAGGTTAGGGTTAGGGTTAGGGTTAGGTTAGGGTTAGGGTTAGGTTAGGGTTAGGGTTAGGGTTAGGGTTAGGGTTAGGGTTAGGGTTAGGGTTAGGGTTAGGGTTAGGTTAGGTTAGGGTTAGGTTAGGGTTAGGGTTAGGGTTAGGGTTAGGGTTAGGTTAGGTTAGGTTAGGGTTAGGGTTAGGGTTAGGTTAGGGTTAGGGTTAGGGTTAGGGTTAGGGTTAGGGTTAGGTTAGGGTTAGGGTTAGGGTTAGGGTTAGGGTTAGGGTTAGGGTTAGGGTTAGGGTTAGGGTTAGGGTTAGGGTTAGGGTTAGGGTTAGGGTTAGGGTTAGGGTTAGGTTAGGGTTAGGGTTAGTTAGGGTTAGGGTTAGGGTTAGGTTAGGGTTAGGTTAGGGTTAGGGTTAGGGTTAGGGTTAGGGTTAGGGTTAGGGTTAGGGTTAGGGTTAGGGTTAGGGTTAGGGTTAGGGTTAGGTTAGGGTTAGGGTTAGGGTTAGGGTTAGGTTAGGGTTAGGTTAGGGTTAGGGTTAGGGTTAGGTTAGGTTAGGGTTAGGGTTAGGGTTAGGGTTAGGGTTAGGGTTAGGGTTAGGGTTAGGGTTAGGGTTAGGGTTAGGGTTAGGGTTAGGGTTAGGGTTAGGGTTAGGGTTAGGGTTAGGGTTAGGGTTAGGTTAGGTTAGGGTTAGGGTTAGGGTTAGGGTTAGGGTTAGGGTTAGGTTAGGGTTAGGGTTAGGGTTAGGGTTAGGGTTAGGGTTAGGGTTAGGGTTAGGGTTAGGTTAGGGTTAGGGTTAGGGTTAGGGTTAGGGTTAGGGTTAGGTTAGGGTTAGGGTTAGGGTTAGGGTTAGGGTTAGGGTTAGGGTTAGGGTTAGGTTAGGTTAGGGTTAGGTTAGGGTTAGGGTTAGGGTTAGGGTTAGGTTAGAGTTAGGGTTAGGGTTAGGGTTAGGGTTAGGGTTAGGTTAGGGTTAGGTTAGGTTAGGTTAGGGTTAGGTTAGGGTTAGGGTTAGGGTTAGGGTTAGGGTTAGGGTTAGGTTAGGGTTAGGGTTAGGGTTAGGGTTAGGGTTAGGGTTAGGTTAGGGTTAGGGTTAGGGTTAGGGTTAGGGTTAGGTTAGGGTTAGGGTTAGGGTTAGGGTTAGGTTAGGTTAGGGTTAGGGTTAGGGTTAGGGTTAGGGTTAGGGTTAGGGTTAGGGTTAGGTTAGGGTTAGGGTTAGGGTTAGGGTTAGGGTTAGGGTTAGGGTTAGGGTTAGGTTAGGTTAGGGTTAGGGTTAGGGTTAGGGTTAGGGTTAGGGTTAGGGTTAGGGTTAGGTTAGGGTTAGGGTTAGGGTTAGGGTTAGGGTTAGGGTTAGGGTTAGGGTTAGGGTTAGGGTTAGGGTTAGGGTTAGGGTTAGGGTTAGGGTTAGGGTTAGGGTTAGGGTTAGGGTTAGGGTTAGGGTTAGGGTTAGGGTTAGGGTTAGGGTTAGGGTTAGGGTTAGGGTTAGGGTTAGGGTTAGGGTTAGGGTTAGGGTTAGGGTTAGGGTTAGGGTTAGGGTTAGGGTTAGGGTTAGGGTTAGGGTTAGGGTTAGGGTTAGGGTTAGGGTTAGGGTTAGGGTTAGGGTTAGGGTTAGGGTTAGGGTTAGGGTTAGGGTTAGGGTTAGGGTTAGGGTTAGGGTTAGGGTTAGGGTTAGGGTTAGGGTTAGGGTTAGGGTTAGGGTTAGGGTTAGGGTTAGGGTTAGGGTTAGGGTTAGGGTTAGGGTTAGGGTTAGGGTTAGGGTTAGGGTTAGGGTTAGGGTTAGGGTTAGGGTTAGGGTTAGGGTTAGGGTTAGGGTTAGGGTTAGGGTTAGGGTTAGGGTTAGGGTTAGGGTTAGGGTTAGGGTTAGGGTTAGGGTTAGGGTTAGGGTTAGGGTTAGGGTTAGGGTTAGGGTTAGGGTTAGGGTTAGGGTTAGGGTTAGGGTTAGGGTTAGGGTTAGGGTTAGGGTTAGGGTTAGGGTTAGGGTTAGGGTTAGGGTTAGGGTTAGGGTTAGGGTTAGGGTTAGGGTTAGGGTTAGGGTTAGGGTTAGGGTTAGGGTTAGGGTTAGGGTTAGGGTTAGGGTTAGGGTTAGGGTTAGGGTTAGGGTTAGGGTTAGGGTTAGGGTTAGGGTTAGGGTTAGGGTTAGGGTTAGGGTTAGGGTTAGGGTTAGGGTTAGGGTTAGGGTTAGGGTTAGGGTTAGGGTTAGGGTTAGGGTTAGGGTTAGGGTTAGGGTTAGGGTTAGGGTTAGGGTTAGGGTTAGGGTTAGGGTTAGGGTTAGGGTTAGGTTAGGGTTAGGTTAGGTTAGGGTTAGGTTAGGGTTAGGGTTAGGGTTAGGTTAGGGTTAGGGTTAGGGTTAGGGTTAGGTTAGGTTAGGGTTAGGTTAGGGTTAGGGTTAGGGTTAGGGTTAGGGTTAGGGTTAGGGTTAGGGTTAGGGTTAGGTTAGGTTAGGTTAGGGTTAGGTTAGGGTTAGGGTTAGGGTTAGGTTAGGGTTAGGGTTAGGGTTAGGGTTAGGGTTAGGGTTAGGGTTAGGGTTAGGGTTAGGGTTAGGTTAGGGTTAGGGTTAGGGTTAGGGTTAGGTTAGGGTTAGGGTTAGGGTTAGGGTTAGGGTTAGGGTTAGGGTTAGGGTTAGGTTAGGGTTAGGTTAGGGTTAGGGTTAGGGTTAGGGTTAGGTTAGGTTAGGGTTAGGGTTAGGGTTAGGGTTAGGGTTAGGGTTAGGGTTAGGGTTAGGGTTAGGGTTAGGGTTAGGGTTAGGGTTAGGGTTAGGGTTAGGGTTAGGGTTAGGGTTAGGGTTAGGGTTAGGGTTAGGGTTAGGGTTAGGGTTAGGGTTAGGGTTAGGGTTAGGGTTAGGGTTAGGGTTAGGGTTAGGGTTAGGGTTAGGGTTAGGGTTAGGGTTAGGGTTAGGGTTAGGGTTAGGGTTAGGGTTAGGGTTAGGGTTAGGGTTAGGGTTAGGGTTAGGGTTAGGGTTAGGGTTAGGGTTAGGTTAGGGTTAGGGTTAGGGTTAGGGTTAGGGTTAGGGTTAGGGTTAGGGTTAGGGTTAGGGTTAGGGTTAGGTTAGGGTTAGGTTAGGGTTAGGTTAGGTTAGGGTTAGGGTTAGGGTTAGGGTTAGGGTTAGGGTTAGGGTTAGGGTTAGGGTTAGGGTTAGGGTTAGGGTTAGGGTTAGGGTTAGGGTTAGGGTTAGGGTTAGGTTAGGGTTAGGGTTAGGGTTAGGGTTAGGTTAGGGTTAGGGTTAGGGTTAGGGTTAGGGTTAGGGTTAGGGTTAGGGTTAGGGTTAGGGTTAGGGTTAGGGTTAGGGTTAGGGTTAGGGTTAGGGTTAGGGTTAGGGTTAGGGTTAGGGTTAGGGTTAGGGTTAGGGTTAGGGTTAGGGTTAGGGTTAGGGTTAGGGTTAGGGTTAGGGTTAGGGTTAGGGTTAGGGTTAGGGTTAGGGTTAGGGTTAGGGTTAGGGTTAGGGTTAGGGTTAGGGTTAGGGTTAGGGTTAGGGTTAGGGTTAGGGTTAGGGTTAGGGTTAGGGTTAGGGTTAGGGTTAGGGTTAGGGTTAGGGTTAGGGTTAGGGTTAGGGTTAGGGTTAGGGTTAGGGTTAGGGTTAGGGTTAGGGTTAGGGTTAGGGTTAGGGTTAGGGTTAGGGTTAGGGTTAGGGTTAGGGTTAGGGTTAGGGTTAGGGTTAGGGTTAGGGTTAGGGTTAGGTTAGGGTTAGGTTAGGGTTAGGGTTAGGGTTAGGGTTAGGGTTAGGGTTAGGGTTAGGGTTAGGGTTAGGGTTAGGGTTAGGGTTAGGGTTAGGGTTAGGGTTAGGGTTAGGGTTAGGGTTAGGGTTAGGGTTAGGGTTAGGGTTAGGGTTAGGGTTAGGGTTAGGGTTAGGGTTAGGGTTAGGGTTAGGGTTAGGGTTAGGGTTAGGGTTAGGGTTAGGGTTAGGGTTAGGGTTAGGGTTAGGGTTAGGGTTAGGGTTAGGGTTAGGGTTAGGGTTAGGGTTAGGGTTAGGGTTAGGGTTAGGGTTAGGGTTAGGGTTAGGGTTAGGGTTAGGGTTAGGGTTAGGGTTAGGGTTAGGGTTAGGGTTAGGGTTAGGGTTAGGGTTAGGGTTAGGGTTAGGGTTAGGGTTAGGGTTAGGGTTAGGGTTAGGGTTAGGGTTAGGGTTAGGGTTAGGGTTAGGGTTAGGGTTAGGGTTAGGGTTAGGGTTAGGGTTAGGGTTAGGGTTAGGGTTAGGGTTAGGGTTAGGGTTAGGGTTAGGGTTAGGGTTAGGGTTAGGGTTAGGGTTAGGGTTAGGGTTAGGGTTAGGGTTAGGGTTAGGGTTAGGGTTAGGGTTAGGGTTAGGGTTAGGGTTAGGGTTAGGGTTAGGGTTAGGGTTAGGGTTAGGGTTAGGGTTAGGGTTAGGGTTAGGGTTAGGGTTAGGGTTAGGGTTAGGGTTAGGGTTAGGGTTAGGGTTAGGGTTAGGGTTAGGGTTAGGGTTAGGGTTAGGGTTAGGGTTAGGGTTAGGGTTAGGGTTAGGGTTAGGGTTAGGGTTAGGGTTAGGGTTAGGGTTAGGGTTAGGGTTAGGGTTAGGGTTAGGGTTAGGGTTAGGGTTAGGGTTAGGGTTAGGGTTAGGGTTAGGGTTAGGGTTAGGGTTAGGGTTAGGGTTAGGGTTAGGGTTAGGGTTAGGGTTAGGGTTAGGGTTAGGGTTAGGGTTAGGGTTAGGGTTAGGGTTAGGGTTAGGGTTAGGGTTAGGGTTAGGGTTAGGGTTAGGGTTAGGGTTAGGGTTAGGGTTAGGGTTAGGGTTAGGGTTAGGGTTAGGGTTAGGGTTAGGGTTAGGGTTAGGGTTAGGGTTAGGGTTAGGGTTAGGGTTAGGGTTAGGGTTAGGGTTAGGGTTAGGGTTAGGGTTAGGGTTAGGGTTAGGGTTAGGGTTAGGGTTAGGGTTAGGGTTAGGGTTAGGGTTAGGGTTAGGGTTAGGGTTAGGGTTAGGGTTAGGGTTAGGGTTAGGGTTAGGGTTAGGGTTAGGGTTAGGGTTAGGGTTAGGGTTAGGGTTAGGGTTAGGGTTAGGGTTAGGGTTAGGGTTAGGGTTAGGGTTAGGGTTAGGGTTAGGGTTAGGGTTAGGGTTAGGGTTAGGGTTAGGGTTAGGGTTAGGGTTAGGGTTAGGGTTAGGGTTAGGGTTAGGGTTAGGGTTAGGGTTAGGGTTAGGGTTAGGGTTAGGGTTAGGGTTAGGGTTAGGGTTAGGGTTAGGGTTAGGGTTAGGGTTAGGGTTAGGGTTAGGGTTAGGGTTAGGGTTAGGGTTAGGGTTAGGGTTAGGGTTAGGGTTAGGGTTAGGGTTAGGGTTAGGGTTAGGGTTAGGGTTAGGGTTAGGGTTAGGGTTAGGGTTAGGGTTAGGGTTAGGGTTAGGGTTAGGGTTAGGGTTAGGGTTAGGGTTAGGGTTAGGGTTAGGGTTAGGGTTAGGGTTAGGGTTAGGGTTAGGGTTAGGGTTAGGGTTAGGGTTAGGGTTAGGGTTAGGGTTAGGGTTAGGGTTAGGGTTAGGGTTAGGGTTAGGGTTAGGGTTAGGGTTAGGGTTAGGGTTAGGGTTAGGGTTAGGGTTAGGGTTAGGGTTAGGGTTAGGGTTAGGGTTAGGGTTAGGGTT
Source organism: Acrossocheilus fasciatus (assembly GCA_036784905.1). Classification (NCBI taxonomy): domain Eukaryota; kingdom Metazoa; phylum Chordata; class Actinopteri; order Cypriniformes; family Cyprinidae; genus Acrossocheilus; species Acrossocheilus fasciatus. The sequence continues at coordinate 29,868,200 of CM071958.1, forward strand.
AGGGTTAGGGTTAGGGTTAGGGTTAGGGTTAGGGTTAGGGTTAGGGTTAGGGTTAGGGTTAGGGTTAGGGTTAGGGTTAGGGTTAGGGTTAGGGTTAGGGTTAGGGTTAGGGTTAGGGTTAGGGTTAGGGTTAGGGTTAGGGTTAGGGTTAGGGTTAGGGTTAGGGTTAGGGTTAGGGTTAGGGTTAGGGTTAGGGTTAGGGTTAGGGTTAGGGTTAGGGTTAGGGTTAGGGTTAGGGTTAGGGTTAGGGTTAGGGTTAGGGTTAGGGTTAGGGTTAGGGTTAGGGTTAGGGTTAGGGTTAGGGTTAGGGTTAGGGTTAGGGTTAGGGTTAGGGTTAGGGTTAGGGTTAGGGTTAGGGTTAGGGTTAGGGTTAGGGTTAGGGTTAGGGTTAGGGTTAGGGTTAGGGTTAGGGTTAGGGTTAGGGTTAGGGTTAGGGTTAGGGTTAGGGTTAGGGTTAGGGTTAGGGTTAGGGTTAGGGTTAGGGTTAGGGTTAGGGTTAGGGTTAGGGTTAGGGTTAGGGTTAGGGTTAGGGTTAGGGTTAGGGTTAGGGTTAGGGTTAGGGTTAGGGTTAGGGTTAGGGTTAGGGTTAGGGTTAGGGTTAGGGTTAGGGTTAGGGTTAGGGTTAGGGTTAGGGTTAGGGTTAGGGTTAGGGTTAGGGTTAGGGTTAGGGTTAGGGTTAGGGTTAGGGTTAGGGTTAGGGTTAGGGTTAGGGTTAGGGTTAGGGTTAGGGTTAGGGTTAGGGTTAGGGTTAGGGTTAGGGTTAGGGTTAGGGTTAGGGTTAGGGTTAGGGTTAGGGTTAGGGTTAGGGTTAGGGTTAGGGTTAGGGTTAGGGTTAGGGTTAGGGTTAGGGTTAGGGTTAGGGTTAGGGTTAGGGTTAGGGTTAGGGTTAGGGTTAGGGTTAGGGTTAGGGTTAGGGTTAGGGTTAGGGTTAGGGTTAGGGTTAGGGTTAGGGTTAGGGTTAGGGTTAGGGTTAGGGTTAGGGTTAGGGTTAGGGTTAGGGTTAGGGTTAGGGTTAGGGTTAGGGTTAGGGTTAGGGTTAGGGTTAGGGTTAGGGTTAGGGTTAGGGTTAGGGTTAGGGTTAGGGTTAGGGTTAGGGTTAGGGTTAGGGTTAGGGTTAGGGTTAGGGTTAGGGTTAGGGTTAGGGTTAGGGTTAGGGTTAGGGTTAGGGTTAGGGTTAGGGTTAGGGTTAGGGTTAGGGTTAGGGTTAGGGTTAGGGTTAGGGTTAGGGTTAGGGTTAGGGTTAGGGTTAGGGTTAGGGTTAGGGTTAGGGTTAGGGTTAGGGTTAGGGTTAGGGTTAGGGTTAGGGTTAGGGTTAGGGTTAGGGTTAGGGTTAGGGTTAGGGTTAGGGTTAGGGTTAGGGTTAGGGTTAGGGTTAGGGTTAGGGTTAGGGTTAGGGTTAGGGTTAGGGTTAGGGTTAGGGTTAGGGTTAGGGTTAGGGTTAGGGTTAGGGTTAGGGTTAGGGTTAGGGTTAGGGTTAGGGTTAGGGTTAGGGTTAGGGTTAGGGTTAGGGTTAGGGTTAGGGTTAGGGTTAGGGTTAGGGTTAGGGTTAGGGTTAGGGTTAGGGTTAGGGTTAGGGTTAGGGTTAGGGTTAGGGTTAGGGTTAGGGTTAGGGTTAGGGTTAGGGTTAGGGTTAGGGTTAGGGTTAGGGTTAGGGTTAGGGTTAGGGTTAGGGTTAGGGTTAGGGTTAGGGTTAGGGTTAGGGTTAGGGTTAGGGTTAGGGTTAGGGTTAGGGTTAGGGTTAGGGTTAGGGTTAGGGTTAGGGTTAGGGTTAGGGTTAGGGTTAGGGTTAGGGTTAGGGTTAGGGTTAGGGTTAGGGTTAGGGTTAGGGTTAGGGTTAGGGTTAGGGTTAGGGTTAGGGTTAGGGTTAGGGTTAGGGTTAGGGTTAGGGTTAGGGTTAGGGTTAGGGTTAGGGTTAGGGTTAGGGTTAGGGTTAGGGTTAGGGTTAGGGTTAGGGTTAGGGTTAGGGTTAGGGTTAGGGTTAGGGTTAGGGTTAGGGTTAGGGTTAGGGTTAGGGTTAGGGTTAGGGTTAGGGTTAGGGTTAGGGTTAGGGTTAGGGTTAGGGTTAGGGTTAGGGTTAGGGTTAGGGTTAGGGTTAGGGTTAGGGTTAGGGTTAGGGTTAGGGTTAGGGTTAGGGTTAGGGTTAGGGTTAGGGTTAGGGTTAGGGTTAGGGTTAGGGTTAGGGTTAGGGTTAGGGTTAGGGTTAGGGTTAGGGTTAGGGTTAGGGTTAGGGTTAGGGTTAGGGTTAGGGTTAGGGTTAGGGTTAGGGTTAGGGTTAGGGTTAGGGTTAGGGTTAGGGTTAGGGTTAGGGTTAGGGTTAGGGTTAGGGTTAGGGTTAGGGTTAGGGTTAGGGTTAGGGTTAGGGTTAGGGTTAGGGTTAGGGTTAGGGTTAGGGTTAGGGTTAGGGTTAGGGTTAGGGTTAGGGTTAGGGTTAGGGTTAGGGTTAGGGTTAGGGTTAGGGTTAGGGTTAGGGTTAGGGTTAGGGTTAGGGTTAGGGTTAGGGTTAGGGTTAGGGTTAGGGTTAGGGTTAGGGTTAGGGTTAGGGTTAGGGTTAGGGTTAGGGTTAGGGTTAGGGTTAGGGTTAGGGTTAGGGTTAGGGTTAGGGTTAGGGTTAGGGTTAGGGTTAGGGTTAGGGTTAGGGTTAGGGTTAGGGTTAGGGTTAGGGTTAGGGTTAGGGTTAGGGTTAGGGTTAGGGTTAGGGTTAGGGTTAGGGTTAGGGTTAGGGTTAGGGTTAGGGTTAGGGTTAGGGTTAGGGTTAGGGTTAGGGTTAGGGTTAGGGTTAGGGTTAGGGTTAGGGTTAGGGTTAGGGTTAGGGTTAGGGTTAGGGTTAGGGTTAGGGTTAGGGTTAGGGTTAGGGTTAGGGTTAGGGTTAGGGTTAGGGTTAGGGTTAGGGTTAGGGTTAGGGTTAGGGTTAGGGTTAGGGTTAGGGTTAGGGTTAGGGTTGGGTGGTTAGGGTTAGGGTTAGGGTTAGGGTTAGGGTTAGGGTTAGGGTTAGGGTTAGGGTTAGGGTTAGGGTTAGGGTTAGGGTTAGGGTTAGGGTTAGGGTTAGGGTTAGGGTTAGGGTTAGGGTTAGGGTTAGGGTTAGGGTTAGGGTTAGGGTTAGGGTTAGGGTTAGGGTTAGGGTTAGGGTTAGGGT
>CM071958.1:29871432-29890321 GCA_036784905.1 Acrossocheilus fasciatus
GTACGTATCTACAAATGTCATCAGTTTTATAATTACATTCCATAAACATTAAGTTAATTATATTTTGTGCAATTTGGTTTTTGCCTTTTTTTATTTCCAGTTCAGTAACTCTGCAATGGGCCTAAATCAGCTTCTCTCTCTCTTTCTCTATACTTACACACACACACACACACGTATGTACCTGTTTTCTATTCAGGTCGGGACTTAAACCTGAAAACACACAGACTCATGGGGACTCGTTTCACGGTGGTAAACAAGCTAATAAATCACACAGAATAAAGTTGTTGGGGTTTTTTTTGGAAAATCTAAACATGCAGAAAGTTTCCTGTAAGGGGTAGGTTTAGGTGTAGGGCAATAGAATATACAGTCTGTACAGTAGAAAAAGCATTACGCCTATGGAGAGTCCCAACAAGGACAGCAAACCAGACGTGTGTGTGTGTGTGTGTGTGTGTGTGTGTGTGTGTGTGTGTGTGTGTGTGTGTGTGTGTGTGTGTGTGTGTGTGTGTGTGTGTGTGTGTGTGTGTGTGTGTGTGTGTGTGTGTGTGTGTGTGTGTGTGTGTGTGTGTGTGTGTGTGTGTGTATGTGTGTGTGTGTGTGTGTGTACTTGTTTATGCTACATTTTGGGGAACAAATGTCCCCACAAGGATAGTAAAACCTGAAAGTTTTGACATTGTGGGGACCGGCCTGCGGTCTCCACGAGGGAAAAAAATATTAAAAATAGTAAATGATGTTTATCTGAAAGTGTAACAATGTGAACAGGTTTTCTGTAAGGGGTAGGTTTAGGGTTAGGGAATAGAAAATATTGTTTGGTCAGTATAAAAGTAATAGAAGTCTATGGAAAGTCCCCACAATTCACAGAAACACACACACACACACACACACACACACACACACACACACACACAGCTAAAGTTCTTCAAAAGTGGTTATTGTTAATTGTTTAGTATCCCATTTTCTGATCTAAAACTGCCCTTAACATACCATGACAAAAACCTAAGCAACAAAAACATAAAATGAGTAAATGATATTAAAAGTAGGGGTCATCATCATGCAGTAAGTGAGTGGACAGACTGATTAAATTTACAAAAAGTCAATATTTTCCTTCTTTGGAAGCCAAAGAAAACAGTAGCCATCAGTTACATTCACTGCAGTGCCATTGATTGTAATGGTAACATCAATGGTCACTGATTATAAACCACCTCTTTAGCTTCAGGAAACAACAGACGGGACCTCTTGAAAGTATTGAAAAGACAGTTACATATGTATAGAATACATAAATGTTTATAATTGAGTCAAAATATACAATTAACAAAAATTCCAGAGCACTTTCTAGAGATGAATAGTTCTGTTGTAAAGTCATATTCAGCCCATTTTATTTTTCTTTGTTTGCGGTACAAATGTGGACAGATTGGAGACATGAAGACCACAGGGATCTGATTAAAGATTTTAACACTAGGTGGACTTATTTTTCAGAGCACTGCCAGACGCTCCAAAGCAATCTGTTATATAACAGCACATCCTGTAAAGCTCTCTGTGGTTACTGAGCAACTTTTCCACAGCAAAGCTTATTTTTCAAATGGTTTCCCATGACTACACAAGATTTGACACTGAGTAGACTAAACAGTGCTAGCATGATAGTTAAACATGAATGTTTTTTTTGTTTTTTTTTGCACTTCATTTTGCCTCTTCATTAAACAGACAGTGATGAAAAACAGGCCAGTTACTAATGAAACTCAAATATAATAATCTAACAAATGTACCCTTAATTTATGCTTGCTGCTTATTGCAGCAGTTGTTTCAAAGCCACTAACCCTTTTCACTCTAGATCAGGGATGGGTCTTCGGTCCTGGAGGGCCGGTGTCCTGCAGAGTTTAGCTCCAACCCTAATCAAACACACCTGCCTGTAACTTTCTACACTGTAAAAAGTGATAAGTTAACTTAAAGGGGTGGTTTACTGCGATTTCACTTTTTTCATTTTAAATAGTGTGTAATGTTGCTGTTGGTGCATGAACAGTATCTGCAAAGTTGCGGCGCTGAAAGTTCAACGTAAGCGGAGATATCGTCTTTTAAAAATCAGGAAGTTTAATGCCTACAAAAACGACTCATATGGGACTACAACGAGATACTTCCCGGGTTGCATACGAAATAATCCCATCAACCCCTCCCTCCGGAACATGCAGAAAAGGGGGCAAGGCCATGTTCTGCGGCTTTGTTGCAGAGGAAGAGTTATAGTGGAGAGTTGTTGCCGTGTCGTCGAAACGGTGTTATTTTCACCCAGCTGTCAGGTCTTCTGTGTTCGGGCTTCCTACGGACGCTGTAGTCCATCAACAATGGTTAAAATTTATGTTTGATTATGTTCCTGACAATTATAATCCTAATTTAGCTCTCTGTGCTGTGCATTTTACGGAAGACAGCTTCCAGAATCTGCACGAGTTCAATGCCGGATTCACACAGAAACTATTACTAACATGGAGCAGTTCCAACTTTAAAACCAGAGGCAGCAGTTGTTGGGCCACAACCTGTAAGTAAGATTTCATAATTTTAAATGTATTTGCATGTATAATTTCAGACGTAATGTTTTAGTTTTATCAAGGACGTAAACAAATGCCAACGCTGGCTTTAGTAGCCAGTTAGTTAAAAGCTATTTCGTGTGTCTATGACAAACGCATACAAACATTTTGAACCCGATTTTTTAATTATGTACTAATTTTGTAAATGTATTTTCCATGTATACTTTATGACGTAATTTTTCGATTTGATCAAGAACGTAAACACAAGCCAACGCTGTTTGGTTAGTGGCCAGTTAGTTCGATGCTATTTTGTGTGTATAAAACAAACGTGTACAAACTTAAAAAAATGATATGTAATCACAACAGCAAACTTCCATTCAGAAACGTTTGTAAGAGCCGTGCTTGCGGAAGTTCTGCTTGACTCTCTTCATTACCGCTTTCTGGGTCTGATTCTGGCTCAAACTGAAGGCAATATTGACACCATTATTTACATTTGACCGCAGCACATGCAGCTGTCGCTCGTGAAGGTAATGGGCGTGACGTTTTCGGACAACGCGCAGTACGCAGTTTAGTCAATCACAACACACTGATCACAACTAACCAATCTGAGCCCATCGCCTGTTTCTGAGGGAGTGGTTTCATAGAATCAGGAAGTCAACCGGTCGTTCAAATGACAGAGGAGAAAGCGTCTTACAATAAAGGTGAAAAATATGAAAAATAAGGCGTTTTTTTAACAAACGAAACACGAAGACATGTTATATTGCACCCCATAAACACAATCAAGCAAAGAAAAAAAGCAGTAAACCACCCCTTTAACTCTCTGGGGTCGGCTGTATCGCCGGCGATACCAGATCGTTTTTTTTAAGATCAGTGCAAAAGACACTAAAAATACTCTGTTGATTTTGGTCACACAAATAAGTGTTATACATCAATCGAAACTGTTAAGTGTCTACTTTTTTTTGAGTACACTCACAATAGCAACACAACTTTGTGCTTTTGGAGAAATAAGAAAATAAACAGGGTGTGCTCTCTGTCTTCTCCGTCTCCGCAAACTGTTTTGAGAAACGCGTCACTAAAATGAACTGTAACTCAGCGAATACTCAACACAGAGACATGGGAGTTATATCTATAGAAAGCCTGAAGTGTCTACTTCGAAATGATAAGAAATGTTTGCATATGCTTGCAACTGTTTGGCATGTCTACTAACTGCTCTGATGTGCTTGCCTTGTAATGGTGCTTCTAAAGTGTGTCATTATTTGATTCTGTGCTGCTTGTGTTTTCCATTCACCGGGATGGACTGTGTTTCATGCCATTATCATAATTTAATCTGGTAGGGGGTTGGGGTATACCAAAGTGCTTCTATAAAAGTAAGCGCCCCCATCCACATTTTGCACAAGTGGTTTGAAATGGTTGCCACATTTTCCATCAATTGTGTTGCTGAGGAATTATTTCAAATTGCTGTTTTGTTCAGGAAATTGTTCAAATCATTGTGTTCTCATTATATAACTAATACATAACCAGTCACTGATTCAGTCAGTGGATACATAAATGATCATAGTTGTTATTTGGCTAAAAGGGAGATGGCTTTTCATTTCCAGTCCATCTATATATTAACATTAAAAAACATTGTAAAAAAAAAAATTGAGAGATAAAATAAAAAAATAAAGAACTCGGATTGAATTTACTTATCAATAGTGTCTAACTGAATGGAAACGAAGGCAGGTTTTAAGATGCATTTTTAAGTTGACTGGCTCTTATTCCCCTTAAAGTCTTGTACCAATGAGAGTTCATTTAATAGGACCAAAACTCAACATTCTGTCATTATTTACTCACCCTCATGTCTTTCTTGAAATCCTGCTAGATAATGCCTTAGCTGTTTCACGCAAGAAAGAAAATCATGTGGGTTTGTAAAGACATGAGGGTGTGAGAATTTTCATTTTTGGACAAACTATTGCTTTTCATTAACATTACAAATAAAACAAGCACTTGTATATAGAGAATTAAATGAAAGTTGTATTTATATTCAGATCTCTGGCTTAAAGGCTTGCTTGAAACTGGGTTGAAGTCCATTGGTGGAGATTTCAAGGGGTCAAACAACTCCTTGATATTTTGTGCAGAGGTTCACAATCAGACAAGACTTGTTGATCATGTCATGACCACTATTTATGTACAAACGTATTGCCTGTGCCAACAATTTTTTGTGTTGTGACACAAAAGTTCACACATCTCTGCAGGCACAGATATTTATGTCCTATTTATGCTTTGTTCTTTCTGGGTTTTTTTTTTTCTTTTTCTTCTTCTTAACTGTTTACACTTGATGTGATGAGAGCATTTTCCATTAATTACAGAATTGTGATCAGCTTTGTAATCAGAATTGTTGTCTTTTGTTTCAGTGTTAATGAGTTTGCCTTTGCTTCTGTAATTGAAAACACAAGACAACATGCCCTCTGGTCATCTACCAGTCAATTAGCAATTGTTTAATTTGTTCACTGCAATCTAAAATTAAATGAGATTTGATGAGATTAAAGGGGTCTCATGGGTTGTTTCCATAAATAATAACATAATTTGGATAATTATTGTTAATCTTCTCTCTAAAAGCAGTGTAGCTAATATACTTAGATGTATTATAAAATTCTCAATGTTGAATGCTTTTTAAAAACGTTAAGATTATTTCTTGATTATTTTGTTATTGTGACTCAGTGCAAAGAGATAAATCTCTACAGGTTTCATAGGGACATGATCCCTTAGAAAAAGGTACAAAAATAGTCACTGCATCAAAAGATAAGAGACCAAGAGGCTGTTCAATCCATTAGTGGTTATAGTGAAGATCCAACATACTGCACAACCGGCTAATGTGGATAATGGCTATCTGGCAGTCTGGCTTTCTGCAGTTGTACGTGTGCCAAAACGCCTTCCAGACGTTAATATCAATAAAATTCTAAGATTCCTCAATTTACATATTAAAGTATTGAGAGCTGTAATGAGATTTTCAAATAAAACAGACACTTTTTCATTATGGATCAATCAGCATACATCCATATTCGAATTCTTGATAATATAAAGTTGTTAATATAAAGATTTTTTGTTGTTGTTGTTTTGTTTATATATATATATATTTGTAATGATGATCCTGATTGATCTCAGATGTTTCAGGATGCAGAGATTTAACACTGTATTCATTATTTTTCACCATGGTGACTCTAAAAAATGTTATCTTAAATACTAATCTTGATTATTTTATTATGATGCCTCGTCTGAGGAATATTTTTGCAACAATCTCTGAAGGTTAACATGTCCATTATCACTTGAGTTTCCCAGTACCTGAGTCTTTAATATGCTGTCCTCAGTAGCTTGTTTTTGTCCATTAAAACTGTTAAGAAGTTAAGACTGTTGCCATGGGGATTGTACAAATATTAGTTTATACAAAATTTCACAAAGTACGTATCTACAAATGTCATCAGTTTTATAATTACATTCCATAAACATTAAGTTAATTATATTTTGTGCAATTTGGTTTTTGCCTTTTTTTATTTCCAGTTCAGTAACTCTGCAATGGGCCTAAATCAGCTTCTCTCTCTCTTTCTCTATACTTACACACACACACACACACGTATGTACCTGTTTTCTATTCAGGTCGGGACTTAAACCTGAAAACACACAGACTCATGGGGACTCGTTTCACGGTGGTAAACAAGCTAATAAATCACACAGAATAAAGTTGTTGGGGTTTTTTTTGGAAAATCTAAACATGCAGAAAGTTTCCTGTAAGGGGTAGGTTTAGGTGTAGGGCAATAGAATATACAGTCTGTACAGTAGAAAAAGCATTACGCCTATGGAGAGTCCCAACAAGGACAGCAAACCAGACGTGTGTGTGTGTGTGTGTGTGTGTGTGTGTGTGTGTGTGTGTGTGTGTGTGTGTGTGTGTGTGTGTGTGTGTGTGTGTGTGTGTGTGTGTGTGTGTGTGTGTGTGTGTGTGTGTGTGTGTGTGTGTGTGTGTGTGTGTGTGTGTGTGTGTGTATGTGTGTGTGTGTGTGTGTGTACTTGTTTATGCTACATTTTGGGGAACAAATGTCCCCACAAGGATAGTAAAACCTGAAAGTTTTGACATTGTGGGGACCGGCCTGCGGTCTCCACGAGGGAAAAAAATATTAAAAATAGTAAATGATGTTTATCTGAAAGTGTAACAATGTGAACAGGTTTTCTGTAAGGGGTAGGTTTAGGGTTAGGGAATAGAAAATATTGTTTGGTCAGTATAAAAGTAATAGAAGTCTATGGAAAGTCCCCACAATTCACAGAAACACACACACACACACACACACACACACACACACACACACACACAGCTAAAGTTCTTCAAAAGTGGTTATTGTTAATTGTTTAGTATCCCATTTTCTGATCTAAAACTGCCCTTAACATACCATGACAAAAACCTAAGCAACAAAAACATAAAATGAGTAAATGATATTAAAAGTAGGGGTCATCATCATGCAGTAAGTGAGTGGACAGACTGATTAAATTTACAAAAAGTCAATATTTTCCTTCTTTGGAAGCCAAAGAAAACAGTAGCCATCAGTTACATTCACTGCAGTGCCATTGATTGTAATGGTAACATCAATGGTCACTGATTATAAACCACCTCTTTAGCTTCAGGAAACAACAGACGGGACCTCTTGAAAGTATTGAAAAGACAGTTACATATGTATAGAATACATAAATGTTTATAATTGAGTCAAAATATACAATTAACAAAAATTCCAGAGCACTTTCTAGAGATGAATAGTTCTGTTGTAAAGTCATATTCAGCCCATTTTATTTTTCTTTGTTTGCGGTACAAATGTGGACAGATTGGAGACATGAAGACCACAGGGATCTGATTAAAGATTTTAACACTAGGTGGACTTATTTTTCAGAGCACTGCCAGACGCTCCAAAGCAATCTGTTATATAACAGCACATCCTGTAAAGCTCTCTGTGGTTACTGAGCAACTTTTCCACAGCAAAGCTTATTTTTCAAATGGTTTCCCATGACTACACAAGATTTGACACTGAGTAGACTAAACAGTGCTAGCATGATAGTTAAACATGAATGTTTTTTTTGTTTTTTTTTGCACTTCATTTTGCCTCTTCATTAAACAGACAGTGATGAAAAACAGGCCAGTTACTAATGAAACTCAAATATAATAATCTAACAAATGTACCCTTAATTTATGCTTGCTGCTTATTGCAGCAGTTGTTTCAAAGCCACTAACCCTTTTCACTCTAGATCAGGGATGGGTCTTCGGTCCTGGAGGGCCGGTGTCCTGCAGAGTTTAGCTCCAACCCTAATCAAACACACCTGCCTGTAACTTTCTACACTGTAAAAAGTGATAAGTTAACTTAAAGGGGTGGTTTACTGCGATTTCACTTTTTTCATTTTAAATAGTGTGTAATGTTGCTGTTGGTGCATGAACAGTATCTGCAAAGTTGCGGCGCTGAAAGTTCAACGTAAGCGGAGATATCGTCTTTTAAAAATCAGGAAGTTTAATGCCTACAAAAACGACTCATATGGGACTACAACGAGATACTTCCCGGGTTGCATACGAAATAATCCCATCAACCCCTCCCTCCGGAACATGCAGAAAAGGGGGCAAGGCCATGTTCTGCGGCTTTGTTGCAGAGGAAGAGTTATAGTGGAGAGTTGTTGCCGTGTCGTCGAAACGGTGTTATTTTCACCCAGCTGTCAGGTCTTCTGTGTTCGGGCTTCCTACGGACGCTGTAGTCCATCAACAATGGTTAAAATTTATGTTTGATTATGTTCCTGACAATTATAATCCTAATTTAGCTCTCTGTGCTGTGCATTTTACGGAAGACAGCTTCCAGAATCTGCACGAGTTCAATGCCGGATTCACACAGAAACTATTACTAACATGGAGCAGTTCCAACTTTAAAACCAGAGGCAGCAGTTGTTGGGCCACAACCTGTAAGTAAGATTTCATAATTTTAAATGTATTTGCATGTATAATTTCAGACGTAATGTTTTAGTTTTATCAAGGACGTAAACAAATGCCAACGCTGGCTTTAGTAGCCAGTTAGTTAAAAGCTATTTCGTGTGTCTATGACAAACGCATACAAACATTTTGAACCCGATTTTTTAATTATGTACTAATTTTGTAAATGTATTTTCCATGTATACTTTATGACGTAATTTTTCGATTTGATCAAGAACGTAAACACAAGCCAACGCTGTTTGGTTAGTGGCCAGTTAGTTCGATGCTATTTTGTGTGTATAAAACAAACGTGTACAAACTTAAAAAAATGATATGTAATCACAACAGCAAACTTCCATTCAGAAACGTTTGTAAGAGCCGTGCTTGCGGAAGTTCTGCTTGACTCTCTTCATTACCGCTTTCTGGGTCTGATTCTGGCTCAAACTGAAGGCAATATTGACACCATTATTTACATTTGACCGCAGCACATGCAGCTGTCGCTCGTGAAGGTAATGGGCGTGACGTTTTCGGACAACGCGCAGTACGCAGTTTAGTCAATCACAACACACTGATCACAACTAACCAATCTGAGCCCATCGCCTGTTTCTGAGGGAGTGGTTTCATAGAATCAGGAAGTCAACCGGTCGTTCAAATGACAGAGGAGAAAGCGTCTTACAATAAAGGTGAAAAATATGAAAAATAAGGCGTTTTTTTAACAAACGAAACACGAAGACATGTTATATTGCACCCCATAAACACAATCAAGCAAAGAAAAAAAGCAGTAAACCACCCCTTTAACTCTCTGGGGTCGGCTGTATCGCCGGCGATACCAGATCGTTTTTTTTAAGATCAGTGCAAAAGACACTAAAAATACTCTGTTGATTTTGGTCACACAAATAAGTGTTATACATCAATCGAAACTGTTAAGTGTCTACTTTTTTTTGAGTACACTCACAATAGCAACACAACTTTGTGCTTTTGGAGAAATAAGAAAATAAACAGGGTGTGCTCTCTGTCTTCTCCGTCTCCGCAAACTGTTTTGAGAAACGCGTCACTAAAATGAACTGTAACTCAGCGAATACTCAACACAGAGACATGGGAGTTATATCTATAGAAAGCCTGAAGTGTCTACTTCGAAATGAAGCAAGTCCTATCGAAAACAAACATTCTGTGATGAAGTAATCCGTATGAAACCAACACGATGTTCAATCTTTCCTGTCTGACTCATTATCTCTAATGAGTTCACGCCCACGCGCTCCTCGCGCCGTTCATATGTAAATAGCCACGTGGTGCGTGAGCGCGTGTAAACGCCCAAAACAAAGAGCGGCTACTGTTGCTGTTCACGCTGAGTAAAGAAAGGATTTCCCTCGAAAGAAGAACACGATTTCATCCAGAAGAGGAGATCGATCTGATAAGTAAGTTATGTTTCTTTTTTGCATTAGTTACGGTGTTATTGTGTCATAACTTGAACAGATTTAAACAGTTAGCTGGGTTTTTCCCAAACGACAACATGATGAATGCTACGCGTCTAAGAATGTTTAGACCATGTTTATTATTAATACTCTGTTCACAAATATATTGTAATAGCATGCTAAACAATAATGATTAGTTTCTCAGATATAAAATATCATTTTTTATAGTACAAAGTACATCCTTTTATTGTACAAAGCATGCTTGAGTCTGTGTCATGAGAGTCATGTCATAGGCTACTATAAAATCATACATACTAGACTATATGACTACAAAATCATAGTTGGGTTTTTCCCAAACTATAATTCCTGACTACAATGTTTGAAATCGTGTAAAACATTTTGAATATGAGGGGCAATTCACTGTATTTAAATTTCTTACGGCACGATGATGTTTTCATGCTCTATATAAAACAATAAAAGTAATATGAGTGTACACTGTAACATGATGAATGCTATGAGTCTAAGTATGTTTAGTACATGTTTATTATTAATAGCCTACTCTGTTCAGAAATAGATTTTAATAACGTGCTAAACAATAATAATTAGTTTCTCAGATATAAGATTTCTTTCTCTTTTTTATGATAGTACAAAGCATGTGTGAGTCTATGGCTACAATACATATATACAGATGTTCCTGATATTAACATGCTCACAAATGTTTTCTGTTTGTATTTTATTGAATCAGATACCAGCACCAGATGAATCCTGATGTCTCTTCAAACTGTTTTCCTCTGAGAGCGCTGCACCAACATCAGATGTTCAACTACACTGATATTCTATGTTAAAACAAGCTCCTTTTCTACTGATTATGTTTTTTTCTTCTTGAATCCATGGAAAGAAGTAGAAACACTTAAAATAAATATCAGGTATGATTTACTTGTTTCACTTGTTGAACAGAATCTGTTGTCAGTTCACATCTCTGTGGTTAGATCAGTGTGCACAATAATGTGTCTTTGACCTTCATTATGTATGTTTTGATTATACTGTGTTGTAAATAAAACACAAATAATTTAAAAAACCCTTTTTTTCAATGTCCTCACATTTTCTCTTACCTGCCTCACAGTCACACTGATGGGCCATTAGGGCCCCATAGGGGAGGGCCCTTTGTCTCTCAGGTGAGACTCACTCAATATTCATGGCCATTACCACTCCCTCGCATATAGACCCTCGATCACAAAACATGTCTTGAAAATTTTAAATCAATATATTGTTTTCTGTGAATGAGTAAGCAGAATGATTTTCACATAATTTTGAAGTAAATATTCTAGCCTACAAGACTGATTACTCAAAAGTCTTATTCAGGACTATTTAGTGTGGGTTTTAAGGCCTTATTTCAGCTACATTTTTTTCCCCAAAACGTACTAACCACGCATAATATTTTTTTTCTAAAAAATGCAAACATGTACATCCATCTTGGTCACATATTATTGTAGCACAGTTTGTGCTGAATACAAAAAAAAAATACATGTTGGTCAATAGTATGTTTTAAGTAGCTGAAAAAAGCACAAATATCAGGGCATGTCAAAACATCTCAAGGGCCCCAAAATGACCTCGGACCCCAGAGGGTTAACTTAAAAAAAAATTGAGGAAACCCATTGCCTTAAAATTATTAAAAGAACACACCGTTTTTGAATCCATTCAGCCGATCTCCAGGTCTGGCGATAGCACTTTTAGCATAGCTTAGCATAGATCATTGAATCCGATTAGACCAGTAGCATCGCGTTCAAAAATGACCAAAGAGTTTCGCTAGTTTTCCTATTTAAAACTAAAACTAAGACCGGCGGAAAATGAAAAGTTGTGATTTTCTAGGAACTATACTCTCATTCCGGTGTAATAATCAAGGAACTTTGCTGCCGTAACATGGCCGCAGCAGGCGCAGTGATATTACGCAGCGCCTGAAAGTAGTCCCCAGCTAGGTAACTAGTTATAATATAGCTGGGGACTACTTTCAGGCGCTGCGTAATATCACTGCACCTGCTGCCGCAGCAAAGTTCCTTGATTATTACGCCGGACTGGAAGTATAGTTCCTAATCATATCGGCCTAGAAAATCGCAACTTTTCACTTTCCGCCGGTCTTAGTACACGATATAACTACAGAAGAGTCAAGTTTTAAATAGGAAAACTATCAAAACTCTTTGGTCATTTTTGAACGCAATGCTACTGGTCTAATCGGATTCAATGATCTATGCTAAGCTATGCTAAAAGTGCTATCGCCAGACCCGGAGATCGGCTGAATGGATTCAAAAACGGTAAAACTCAACTTATTAACTCTGGGGGAGTTGGAGAATGAGCCTATTTCCAAAAAAAGTGGGGTGTTCCTTTAAGTAAATAATATATTTTTTAAAAAAGTTAAGTGAACTTGACAATTCACTTAACTTATTTTTTTTTAATTATAATTTACTTTAAAATTTTAAGGCAACGGGTTTCCTCAATTTTTTTAAGTTAAGTCAACTTATCACTTGATCTTGAAGAAATAGCTTCTTCCGGTGTGTTGGATTACTCCAGGACCGAAGTTGCCCATCCCTGATAACATTTTCTACTTTTTAGCATGTTTTGCTTACACAGTAATGTCTATATGCAAAGGCATTCACTATACATTATTTGTGGGGAATAAACATGCACAAAATGAGCAACTGATGTATAGCTGCTGTTCTCCCCATATTCATAACGTCCATTTGACTGATACAACCAAACTAATCACATTACCATTTTGTCTGACTTCATAGCCTTGGCTTGGAATATCATTATTACCCTCTCGCCTGCTCAAATGCTGGTCTAGCTTGGCATTCCAATTTCCATGCAATGCAATAATTGCCGTTTGAAAAGAAAAGCAAAAAACAAATAACGTGTGTCATCATGCATTCAAGTATAGTGTGTCTGATTACAACATGAAAGATGTGTGTCCGATGATTGAGCATGAGTAATGAAAATAATATAAAGCTATTAGACTCATGTGCCATGAGACTCAATGCAATTGAGCCGTGAACAGTCCATGCATCACTTTAATTTAATTGCTCATTGGTGGTTCCTATATCAAAATGCCAGCTATCTTACAGAGTCTAATCGTATAAGCATTTAGCTATTGATTGTTATATAACTCTCTGGAATACACAATTGTTCAGCTGTGGCCAATCGAAATTGTAAATAAAACAGTTTATTAGAGTATATTTTACAATATACTTTAATTTACTTATAATTCCATGTACATTTACAAGCAATTTCTCAGTGAAAATTTTCTCAAAGTAAATCCTACACCATTTCTTCAGTGCACTTGCTGATGTCCATCCATGACAATGCAACTGAAAGTGAGGAGCGTCTCGCTGCAGAACACAAGATCCAGGGGGCATGGTTGGATCTAGATCCTACCTGTCTCCACCCCCTGATCCCTAAACCCACCCATCTCCACCCCTAAACCTACCAATCTTCACCCCTAGACGTGGATCCATCCACGCCCCCTGGATCTTGTGTTGTGCAACGAGCCCTACTTGCTGAAAGTGGCACCATGAAATCAGAACAATCCAACAGAAACAATGGTCCAATCAGTTTGTAATGTACAAAATCAAGTGCTGCCCTACATTTTTTTCTCATTTGACAAGCCAGTTCACTTAAATATGAAGAAAATATGATTGCAGTTTCTGCTTCATGCCGACTTAATTATTAAACTAATATTGTTCTAGTGTTTGTCTTGTTTTTTGACGGGAGGGGGGGGGGGGGGGTATTATTTATCAAAAAGCATGTCTAATTAATTAAAATCATGAAACTTAAACAATTTAATATCAATTTATTAAAAGTTTAACAAAAATGACATGTTTAGAGCCCTATCAAAATTTTTCCAACCTTATGTTTTATTGTTACCAAATTCTGTTTTAGTATGTCTAATTGTTTGAAAGCATAAAAACAAGTTTCATTCATTCTTACATTCATTGTGTTGTGTATTTTCAATTTTTAAGGCATAAAACATTCATTTATTTTATCTTTTAATTAATGAAAATTAAACTAATTAAATTTTTTGGAAAATAAATATTGGATTTAATATTACAATTAAAAACATTGAAGAAATATTGTATGATTATCCCTTAAAAATAAGGTTTTAATAATTTGATAAATAACATAAGGCTATTTAGTTTGATTAATAAAAGAACAAGGTATAGGCCTGTTCTATACTATAGGAAAGGTAACTTTAAATGAATTCTGTTGTGATCTGGCGCTATAGAGAAAATAAAATGAAATAAAATTAACTTGACCTTCAAGGGGGGCAGTCGCCCCCCTAACATAATGGCAGGGGAAACACTGCCACGTATTTATATATTTGGCAACCGTTCAATGAGTGGGATAATAATGTCTACAGTCAACAAGTCATTATAACAAAATATAACCTTGTTGAGTTGAAATTAAATTATTTTAAAATTTTCATTATATAATATAATTTCACATTATGATTTGAGCTGAAATTATTTAGTAATTTTACATTTAACATTAGTGCCTTTGTTTAAAAGATAAATCTATTTTATTGTTAATAATTGGCATACTTAAACTATGCAATAATATTGAGCTGCCAAAAGACCACATGTACTGTAAATGCTACTCTTAAAACTGGCTAATAAAACCTGCAAAGAACTAGAAAATTCTTTTAAAGTTGCTATGTTGAAATCAAACTTGCATAATTTGTTGATCTTGCCTCTATTCAGTTTTCCATCACATGGGAAGCATCGTAGGCACAGGCGGCTGACCTCATGTGCACCATAACAGGGAGGAACATTAGGATGATTCCAAGGGAATGTGTCGTTTGAGCCAAGTTGTGCCAATCCAGTGTTTTTCAAATCGGAGTAATACTGGACCTCCATTCTCCAGTGAGCTGCTTCTGACTGCTTCTGTTTGTGCTTGTATTAGTCTCTACAGTTTTGTCATCTTGACGACAGGCAAGGGCGCAAACTTGTTGCCGAATGGCTGTACACTTCTGAGTTACGAGATTCTAAGCAAGTATTTTTGTGCATACAGCCACGTTAAAATACGAATGTATGTGTTCGAAAGAATGTTTTTTGTATGAAAGTAATGTAAGACAAAGGCCAGTTTTGCCATTATTTGAATTTGAGTTTTTACAACACCTCTTTCCAGTTAGGCATATTCCCTGTTGAAAAAAACAGCATATGCTGGTTAGGTATGTTTCAAAGCATGGCAGCTGGTTTGAGCTGGTTTAAACTGGTCCTTAGTTGGTCAAGATTTAAGATGGTCCTGAGCTGGTTATAAGCTGGTTATGACCTAGTCCTGAGCAGAAGCTAGTTGCTTATGACCAGCACATGATTAGCACATGACCAGCTTAAACCAGCTCAAACCAGCTGTCATGCTTCAATAAATTCCTAACCAGCACATGCTGTTTAATAACCAGCATTCATCAGAGGAAACAGATCTAGAAATGCCTGCCTGTCAGTACTCGGTCTTGCAGGTCAACTTTCCTGCCATTGCAGTCAAGTAAATCCAATGACCTTGAAAAGCTTGTTCAGGTGTTTGATATGCATTAGAACTAAACTCTGCAGGAAGGTGAACCTCTAGAAGACTGAGTACCTCTGTCCTGTATCAACATATGCAAACTGTAGAGTCAGAAAAATCATGTTTAAGTCATGGCCACCTGCTGGCTATTGTTGTCATGAGATCTTGAATGTCACATTACTGTTTTTCCGCTGGATTGACAACTTTTCCAGAGAAGAGGATGTTGTCATTTTTTTGGTCAGTGATAAAGATCATGAATGGACTGTCAAAACGCAAAGACAGCATTGGGTTGTAGGACAGTGGGCCGAATTAAACTCCTGTCACTGCTGCTGCGGTGGTTCCTTTCTCATCTATATCCAGAGTGGCCTTATGCAAAGACTGAAAGTGAATCAAAGTGACTCCTGTTAAAAAATTATGTTTTTTTTATATTGAATAGTATATTAAATATATTCTATTAATTTTAAATCATAATTTAGAAAGTGATCTAGAAACTTTACCTTTGAAATAAAGAGTGAAGTTTTCCCTTTCATGTGAAGTTGGCTTTATTTGTAAACATATCAGCCATTCCCAGTCCTTTAAAAATATCTTTCAGGGAATATGATGTTTTCAGAGAGAGCTTGGGAACATAGATCTTAACTTTTCTGAAGGACAAGAGAAATCGACAACTGGCTGGTCCATCTGGAGATATTGAACTTATAAACATTTGAACATCTAAAATAGTTTTTATGACATTAAATAATTATGGCAACCAGCCTTTTTCTGACAGCTGTCCTCCACTTTTGAATGTGCTGTCTAGAGATGGCCATCTCAAGATCTTTGATGGTCTTAGCTTCAACAAATATGTCAATATGTGGGACAGCCAGAAACATGAAGAAAGAGTCGTTGTAGTCTAGACAGAGGACTTTAGAAGTGAGGTAGGCATCATAATAAACTTGCGTACTGGTGCATCATTTGTACTGGAACTGTGGTCTCAGCGTCCCCATGAAATGTACTTTGGAAATGTATCATGAAATTTTCCTTTGGAAGAAAGAGTGACATTTTTTTAAGGGATCTGAGAGAATATGCATTACCATATCTACAAACGTAGGTAGGTGGGTGGGTGGGTGTGTGTGTGTGTGTGTGTGTGTGTGTGTGTGTGTGTGTGTGTTTACCTTGAAAATATACATAAGTGAGAAGAAACATCAAAGTGTCAGATTCCAGATCATCAACAGCTTGGTCTATTTTCCCATGTGTTTTTTCCTTCACATACATTTAATAAATAGTGGTAAAACTCCTTCATCTTCTCCAAGAACTCAGGAAGGGGCTTTAATTTGTCGCTGACATATAGAGCAAAAATCTGGTTGATTTCTTCCAGGAGACTGTGGAACATCTGGTGCATTTCTTCAGTGTTGAAGACCGAGCTGTTATGGCTGATGCCACTGAGAAGCTGCTTTTTGGTTTCCCCACCAGCTCCTAAAGACAGCTCAGAAAGGGCCATGGACAGACAGACAATAAAAATAAGATGAGAATAAAAAAATACACATATGTCAATATAAATAGATAAAAATTGAAAAGTGAATAAATTGTATGTACAGTTGTGCTATAGATGATAGAAGATGTGGGCCAGCTGGTCAGCACAGGTTTTCAGACAGGCTGGTGTCACACCGTCTGGGCCTGGTGCCTTTCATTTCTTGTTCGGATGTTAAAATATGTCCTCAGAGCTGTACACCGCTTGTTTATGAGCAGGTTATGGAGACAGTAACAGCATATTGCAGCTATGAGTGAAACGCAGAGCGGCGATCTGCAGTTTCCCTGAGCCCAGCTCCTGCACGAGATCCAGCACCACTACCGAGGAGACCAGTTGATTGAATTGCTTTTAAATGTTCAACTTTTGATAATAAAATGTTTGTTAAATTAGTTTAAATGTGGGCAGTATACAACACATGTTAAAACGGAATAAAATATGCTGTATTAAGAAATGTTCTCATCTGAAATAAAGATCTTAAACAAGTTGTGTCATGTATTTTACAAAGTTTATTATAAGTTTTATTAAAGTAACTTTGATTTGAATCAAAATGATGTAGTAATTATTATTTACTAATAAGTTAACTTTAGAATACTGTTTCAGGTTCCAAGTAATTCTTGCTGAATTATCTAATAATTCTTTATTAATTACTAAAGGGTTCCCAATATTTTCACTTTAGATACTGTTTCAGGTTCGAAATAGGTCCTGCACAATTATTTGATAATTATTTGTTAATTACTAATGGGTTCCCTATATTTTCACTTTCAGGTTCTGAGTAATTCTTGGCGAATTATCTAGTAATTATTTATTAATTACTAATGGGTTCCCAATACTTTCACTTTAGAATAGGCCTACTGTTTCAGGTTCGAAATAAGTCCTGCAGAATTATTTGATAATTCTTTATTAATTACTAATTGGTTACCTGTATTTTCAATTTCCCTCAGTCCTTGCCTTACATACAGGAATTGAATTAATGGTAATGTGGTATATGCTGAGGAGGCACACATACAGTACTGTATACAAAATATAAAAACTAAGGTAAGTTATCTCATGGCACTGGTGTGGTGGTGGGGTTCCTAACGGCAGCTGATTTCTTACAAAACACACTCACAAAACAATTCACTACAAAGGCAAAACCTCTATAAAATTGATTGCATTTATTAATAGTGCATTTTCATACTACTACTACTGCTGCTAATAACATTTATATGAAAGGGTCACAACTCACAAATGTAATTGTGTATGACTGTTCATTAGTAGTTACTTCATTTTCTTAAATCTTAAAGGGGTCATATAATGGTACATGCACTTTTACAAGTTGATTGTACTGAAATGTGTGTTAGCAGTGCCTGTACACAACCATCATAAAATGATGAAAATCCATCCAGTGTTTTTTTTTAATCTCCTTATTTGTTTTACCCTGTCTCAAATCAAGCCGTTCGACCGTGTGACGCCACACGGTCGGACGCCCCTCCCACGATGGTTGATTGACAGCAGTGTTTCAACACAGACCCGCCCTTGCTCGTGAGTGAGCTGTCAATCATAGTCCGCGCGTCATTGTTGATATACGCTGGAGCTGTCTATGAGCAGAATGGCGTCTAAGCGATTGTGGTGTTCTGTTATCGAGTGCAATAATGAACACAGCAGTCATTTTGATGTTCCTAAGTCCGAACCGCGAATCATTTTTCACCAGACTGCTTTATAAATGAAGGTCAGTATAAAGCTGGTTTTGCTAAGAAGCTGCACCTGAAAAAAGAATCGGTACCAACTATTCGTGTTCCTGCTGAACCTCCAGAAGAAGTGAGTGTAACGTTTAATTAACCTTTACATTAATCTTTATATTAATCTTTGCAAATCGCTAGCACGCTTCACGATGTATGTGGCTAATGTTTACATTCAGGGTACATGCATGTTTTCTATTTACGACGTTCTCAATATAATTAATAATCCC